>VZSV01000076.1:2593520-2675346 GCA_013398735.1 Nothocercus julius | reverse complement strand
CCCAAAAAAAATAAAACATCAGAGTACAAAAAGGGTGAAGAGGAGAGCTTCACCCAGTGCTTAGTGGGGCAGGGGACCGTGTGACAAACTAGGGAAGAGGCTGAGGTACTTAGTGGCCTCTTTGCCTCAGTTTCCAATGGCGAGGCCTCCCAGTAGAGTCTGTGAGTGAAGCAGCACCCACAGGAGAGGAAGAAGTTGGGGATCACTTAATCCCTGAGACATGCACAGGTCCATAAAACCAGACAGGATGTGTCTAAGGGTGCTGAGCTGGCCATTCTCCCTGCAAGGTCACTGTTTGTGCTCTTTGAAGGGTGATGGCAGTCCAAAGATGTCCCAGTGACTGGAAAGAGGCAGACGTCACACCCGTCTGGCCTCTGCTAACCATACTCGTGGCATAAATATTCCGCTCTGATTCAGCAGACATACAGTTTAAAGCACTCTGTCATCTCAAAGGCTGTCTTTTGTGAAGGTAGAAGATAGGTTTAGTGCTCTCAGGTAGAAGGTGGGAGATAGAAGATAGGTTTAGTGCTCAGTTTTAGTGCTGTGAGTGGATTCGAAACCTTTAAGACTTTCTTCATACATACTACCCAAAATACTGTGTTTCCTCGCTTGATATGGAAGTTCTTCCTCGCTTTGGCCATGTTTGAAAGGATTCAGGATAGTCACCAAGAAAGAAACCTTTGGCCTGCTGAGGAGATACATATGGAAACAGACACTCCCCGCAGAAAAAGAATAGGTAAAAGTGTGATTGACATCCCTAGTTAGGCAGGCACATGAGTACATGAAAGGTCTGATTTTACATCCAAGATCCGAAATCTTGGAAAAGACACAACAGTGGCTTTAAAAAAAAAAAAAAAAAAAAAAAAAAAACACTTTTCCCGAGTCCGAGTTAACATAACAGTCATTAATATAATCTGAAGAAAAGTAACGCTGGTAAAGCTCACAGCTTTTGAACAAGGCCTTCAGGGTAGACTGTTGTATAAGTCCATGAAGATTTTCATTTGCTTCTCCCAAAAGACTTCTCAGTAATGACATTTGGACAGTTCCGTGTCCTTACTTGTTGTAAGAACAAGTAGGGCTTTATTTGTTCTGGGTTCTGGGGATGGCAGAGAGGCCTCTTAATAGTTCATCACGTATGGAAGTGAGTGATTTTTTTTTTTTTTTTTTGATACTTCATTCATCCAGCAGGACAATATTTTCCACTTCCACATTAGCAAAGAAATTGCAGCCTTTTGTCTTTTAACAATTCATACTTGCCATAGACTGAATTCCTCATTAATAATTTAGATGAATGACAGCTTAAGAATGTTTGAACACTATAAAAGTAATAGGTCCAATTCTCAACTCACATTCCTTTTGAAACAGTGTAACTCATTTTACTTGAAATATAGTACTCATCTGCGTTCTATTGAGAAAAAAAGGCAAATTATGGGGAAGAAAGGCTGACTTGAAGTAAGAAACTGATTTTACTCTCAAAAGAATTTTGCTGAGATAACAATTTGCTGTGAAATGATGGGAAATTATGATTTTCTTATTAGAAAAAGTGTGGCAAGTTCATAAGTGGTCAAAGAAAAACCTTTCAAAATTATTTTTTAAGGAAGAAAGTTTGTAAGTTTGTCCCATGCTTGCCTTATAAGCTCAATTATTTTTGTATAGGGTTTTAACTTTCAATGCCGGACTTTGAGGAAGTGAGTGCTTCCTAAATGCAATTGAAGCTTGCAGCTTCTTGAACCTGGAGACATCCAACCTGGCTGCTGGTTGTACTGGACTGCAGATGGGGACTCTCTGAGTGGATTGTGTTATTAGAAAAGCAGAGTATATTTCTGACAAACATGAGCCTGCAAGCAAGCATTGGGAAACCTGTAAGACAAGAGGGGATTGAGAAACTTGTAGAAACAGCTCACATCTGTTTCTGTGATCAGTATTTCTTAAAACAGGAGACAATCCAGGGTCTTTTGTGATGATATTATCAGAATGCTGCTGCAGAAAATAATATACAGTTTCAGTCATAGTTATCCTCTACAAATCTGCATTAAAAATGTAGATTTTGAATCTACATTAAAAAATGCATTTACTGTCAGCATTCAGATGAGGGCAACTCTAAATGAACAGACCACTGCTGACCATCCCTTTCCTCTCATAGGCAGCTTTTCATGTACAAAGTGACTGTATTATTAAATGATTTTTTTTTCTCCTTATATAAAGAAGACATTAAATAGATTAATTTTGAAGGAACCTACATGTTCAACTCCTAAGGGTTTGGAAAATGTAGAACAAAGACACACAAAGCCTATCTGGAAATACTTAACCTGTGAAGAGTAGCCAGCACCAGCAGAGTTTCTATAGGAAGAAATATATATGTTTTTTTCTGGTGGATGCAACACAGCAAGTGTGGTGCCAGAGCAGGAAAAAAAAAAAAAAAAAAAAAAAAAAAAAAGCCATGAAGAAAATAAAGAGCTCTTTAATGTGTGTTACACAAGATACATTGCTGATACAGTCTTAGAAACTGGAGTTTCTAAGTTTCTAGGAGTGTGTCCTCTTTCCAATTTGTAGGTTATTGTCATGGAGCTTCTCTATATCCCAGAAGACGACCTTTTTTTTTTTTTTTTTTTTTTTCCCTCATCTCTTTTTTACTGATTTGGGAAACAGGAGAAAACTGTTCTCTATATGACAGCTGGAAAGCAAAGTTCTTCATGATTCACATGATGGATTCACAGCTGCAATTTGCAATGAAGTCAATGTAACCCTGCATAGAAAGATACATTTGTTAATGAATACTTGTAACAGGATATAGAAAACAAGACTTGTTCATTTTTATTCTATCTGTGGCTATAAAGTTAGGTTTGCTTCAGAGAAATATCTTGAGATTTATAACTGCAGAGTTTCTCAAGGCTGCACAGATGTTAAAAGCCTTCAGAGAAGAAGGTCTCCCATAGTCTGAGACCAGAAACTTGCAGTGAAAAACAAACTCACACTAGAATTTCAGATAGAAATCTGAACAAGTGCATTTTCATTGCATAATAATAGGAATGGATAAAGAGCTTTATTTCATCCAAATTGTGTTACCAGACATGACATAAAGTTATAAGTCTAAAAGAGATTTAAATCTACCATAGAAAGCATATGAAAACTACTACCACAGAATTTCCCCTATACTTCACTTTAAGCTATTACTATATAGCTTATTGTGCACTAGTGAAAGATCAAAACAGTCCTTTAATCAGCATAGGAAACCTGGGACAGACAAAGAAATTGAAACTTCAAATTCACATTAGGATAATATTTTTGGATGTACCAAAAAGTCAAGAATTGTTGTATGCATAAATATCAAACACAAATATAGTTCCCAGGCTCTACTTTGTGTCTCTCACTCATTCTCTTCCTCATAAAATATCTTAATTTAAATTTATACAAGTACTCTACCACATTCCTATTTTACCAGAGTAATTCACTCTTTGGCTTATGAAAAATCATGGTAAAATTGACAAAAAGGGACAAGCAAACAAAAAAAAGAGATACATATATATTTCAGTCAACCAACTTTACCCTCTATCAAGTAATTTATCTGATCTAATGACAAGAAACCATCTTGTAGCAAATAAAAAAAACACTGTCCTACTTCTCTTCCTTTAAAATAGATCTAGAAAGGAAACCCTCTATTATCTCCTATTTCCAGCTATGTTTTTAAGACCTGTTTTCACCTCTACCCATCATACTGCTATGAGCTTCTCAATTTTAAGCACCTAATCCAGCTGCAGTCTGATACAAACTGTCATGCAGCTGGTCTGACTAAACTTACTATAGGTCACTGAAGTTCCTATACTGAATTTGAGCTTTGTGAACCATCCCAACCCATTTTTTTTCTTTTTTCATCAAACTGTCAATAGTGTACCCACCCTTACCAGCAACAGTTCATGATCCAGTGCAACTTCTCACCTGTCTGTCATATTCTCATTGCTGTAACCATGTTATACAGAGGGCTGTTTCTTTCACGGTATTTTACTTCTGCAGTAGTATGGGATCTTGGCTCTGGGTGATAAAATCCTGAGGACATAACGGCAAAGTTTATTCACACTATATGGCAAAGTTTATTTACATTCTATGTCATGATTCTTCCTTCTCATTCAAGCTAAACGCATCTCCCTGAGTAATAGCTTTCAGACATTTAAACTGTCCTCAAAAAGCGTTTTGTTGTACTGTGAGATAATCAAGTTATCAGTTCCAGTTGTATGCAAAGGAACCATCAATTCAGCGAGATGCAGCTCCATACTCTGTGCTGTGCTCACCCTTCTTACAGGCTGCTTACAGGTGTGGAAGTCCAGGCTGCCTACAGAAAAACCTGCCTGTCTACGCATACAAGAAGGGTCCCCAGCTTGAAGAGGTCCCCATTCTCTATTTGCTGTCAGAGCCTTCCTTCAGCATTCCTCTCTTTCTGGGCCATGCATGATGTGGTTCTCCAAGCCAAACTTTAACATAGGATACAGTCAGGATTCCTGTTCAGATCCTACTTAGCTATATCTTTCAGGTTTTCTAATTTCAGTCTTCAGAGGCTTCCAGAATCCCTCCCACAGTATCTAGACATCCTCAGCTGGCTGGTCTAACTTGGCCTTAGCCATAGCTTGCTACTACATTAACTTCCTGGCAAGAAGCCTGAGATAATCTTGTCAGCAGGCAACAGGCTGGCCCACTGCTCAAGAAGTCATAGCAACTAACTTGGAAAGCAGTAAGATCAACATAGGGCTGGGTTTGAGGCTCATCTTCATAAGTCTGCATGACACAGATGTCTGGCCTGAGACCCTAGGTAATTAGTTTCTCATCGTCTCATGATGCCTCATGATGAACATGAAAAGGAATAAAATGTTCCCATGTCAGTCAGTGCTCTTGCACTAGCCCTCAGATCTCCAGTGGCAATACTTTTTGTGGGGAGGTATCTGCTGCAGGGTCAATATCCATTTTGACATCTGGTCCAGGTCCTCATTGTGACAGAAAAGGACCAACATGCCTGGATTTTGCAAGTGTTTTCTAATACGAGTGATCACATTGCTTGCAGATGAAGGACATGCTGGTACTGAGAGCTAAGTCAGCTGCCAAAAGCCAGTTTTGTAATTAGCTGTTACCCATTTTCCTTCAAAGCATCTGTAACGCCGCGGATCATCAGTAGCGAGGAATCCATAGAATGATGCCTTCACATTAGGACTACTTTCCCTAAGGGAGCATTAATAATGAGACAGCTGGTTCTCATGTATTTCTGGCACCAGTCAAAATGCTGTCAAGGGAGGACAAACTAAGGGTTTGCCCTCCCTCTACCCATCCAGAACACTGCTGATTTAGGTGAAACTGAATAAAACTAGGCAAAATCTCGATTTTTATGTATATCTCTCTATATAGAGATATCTATCTATCTATACTATATATATAGATCTTATACATTTTATATTCATTATCACAAATCTTCAACCTTCTCTGAATTTTCATTTCATGCATAGCAGTCATACAATTCCCCCAGTTTCCCACAAGAGTAAAACTTTTGACAGGTTTATTCTGATGGGCTTTACATGACCTCAAATTCTGTGCTCTTAGTGTTAGGCTAGTGTTAGAGGAGGCATTTCAAAGAATTTCCTTGTGATGAGTTTTGGTTTATTCTTTACACATAGCATGTTCCAACTGAAATCATACTGCCTTATTTCATAGGAGGTTAGTATTTTCTGTTGTGAACAAGAACAAAATAGTCTTGATATTTCAACTCCTTTATCACCTTTTGCAGACATTTCAGCTACTTCAGAGCATTACCTTCCCAATTTATTTTCAGCCTATCTATTTTCAATATGAAAATGAGGCCTGGCGTGGAGAAATGCAACATTTCTTCTTATCCACCATATCCTGGAAAGAAATTATTTTTATTGCCACCATATTAAATATTTATATATTGATATAGCTCCCATCTTTGTTATGCTAATTTCCTGAAAATGGACTGCAAGTCTATGAATAAAAAGATATACTTAAATAGTAATATAATTCAAGCATAACTGTTTATTTGATTTAGGTTTAATTACATCAAAAGTATATTGAATGGCCTGATTAAACGTCAGTTGATTTTCTGAACAGTGTTTTTCTCAACAAACTCAGGAATGAAAAGTTAATAGAAATATTCTTGCAAAAGAATTTGGTGGAACATCATATCTGTCTTTGTATAGTCAGAATGTAAATGAAAGCATTTCTTTTGTTCAGCTACATTCATTTCAGATTTATTTCGGGCTTAGCCTATTCATCACCTTGAAAAGTGCAAATCATTTGGTGGCAATATTTAAAACAAATTTCCCAAAGAAAAATGTTGAGTGTCATGTTCATACCACCTATATTTTGAACATTCCAACACAGAAATTACTTTTGATGAATTTCAGATCATTACTCTTTCCTACTGCTCTCATGCTTTCCATGGTATGAAATCTAATGACTTTCCTGCTTTAGCAAGGAAGCTTCTTGAAGATTTCCCCAGCTCCCAAGGCTATGATATTGGATTTGTTTCAAGAGATTGGTAGGTTAGTTTCTGGCATTGACTTTACATAAGATGTTAGCTAAATCGGTAAAACATTAAGGGCCTTAGTTCCCCCATCTGTTATTTCGCTCTTTTTCTTTTACTGAGACAGGAAATGCTTGCTTGGAGAACAAGGGATCCCCCCAAATCCAGTTATGTTCCTTGTATTCTCTTGGAACTGTGGTCAGCTTTTTATTTCTGCTGGAAAATGCCTCCTAGTAACTTGGTCTCTGACAGGTGCTATAAGGTACTACCACAGCATATGAAGAACGAAACAGAATGTATTAAAACGGTCTGTTTGGCTTCTATGCCCTGCAGTATTAATGAATAACAGAATTAAAATCATTTTAGTTGCAGTTCCCTCACTCTTTCAATAAATCATCTAAAACCCTTCAGAAGAGCAAAGCTATGTTTCTACAGAAAACCTTCCATTTCTTTACACAGGACTATTATTTTTAGTTTGGCAGTTCTCCATTTCCTAGATTACCTGGACACAATTAATGTCTTTAGATTCAACTGTAGTGCTGGTACCTAGTGGCAAAACATTGGTACTGATACTTCATTAGATTGGTAAGGCCTTAAATAGCATTCATCTGGAATTGAGACTCCTTTCAGGCATCAGAGGGAAACCACAGACAAATGTCCCAGTCTGAGCTGGCAAATAGTCCCTTTCCACTTCAAGAAAAGAATTTCTCTTCCACCTTTACAGAATTCAGCTTCCGGTTTTGTGCTCTCTACACACACACACACACACACACACACACACACACACACACACACACATACACACACATTTATAATTTCATTTATTTTAAAATAGCTTCAGAACGTAAAACCAAGACATGCTAGGCTTAGATTATGATATGACAGATTTTAATGAGGATGCTGGTCAGATATTGCATGATCATCTTTTTCCCACAGCTGTGCATACTCAGAGAATCAATCATAAGACTTCCCAGGAACACACAAGCAGGAACATTTTCACTATGAATTTGTTTTTCATTTACATAAATAAGCAATGTATCCCTTGGCTCTATTGTTCTAGTTTAGTTATATTCATCCATCAGCATATATAGCAATAAATTCAATAAACTGTAGCACATGAAATGAAGTTGTCTTTCCCAAAGAGAAATGACATAAAACTGCAGTCATGCAAATGCTTATGCATGCCAAATTTCAAGCAAATGGGCAAGAAAATTGATATAAAAATGTCTGCTCTCAGTCAAACCTGAGGTCCTCCAAGCTTCCGGCAGCAGCCAAAAGCAACATGACTGAAACCAAGGAAGTGCACACAACACTTCACCTCATACCCTCTCACCCTAAGTCTGTTTTTATGAATGTATATCCTGACCTCTTAGGTATTCATGTGTGGAAAATTAATCAACAGCCTAAGAATTATTAGGATCAGCACAACTCCACATGCAATGCAATTAAGGTTGAGGCAATATGAGTGCAGAATACTTTGTGGCCTTTAAAACCTCTGTTTTAAAGAAGGCTTATTGAACTAGAAAATCCTGAAGTGCTGAAAATTTCTGAAGGAACCTGAAGAAATACAGTATCTAACTTTAATACCTCTATGGGTTAAACGCTTCTGTCCACTCGGCAGTTAAAAAAAATACCCAAGATGATTGCAGTCAGAGGAGGAAGTTAAACAGATGTGGTACTTCGAGAGTCTGGCAGTTCTAACCATTTCAGGACATGTGAGCAGAGCTGAAGAAAAATAATAGTTAATTACCTTAAAAGGAATTTTGGAAATAGTTGAGAGAATTACCACTAACAGTCAAGTAAACTACTGCAAACAAAAAGCAAAGCAAAAAAAGAAATTTCTAACAACAAGTCTTGGTAGTTTTTCAAAAAGAAAAAGGTTTGTTTTCCTTCTGGAAGCTATCTGAGTATTTCTGTACAAACCACATATGTCCCTTTTCTTGCAACTACTATGATTTTTGCTCTGTACACTGTAATAATCTGTGCTTATACAAGTTATTATTTTAAGCATAGACAGATACTGTTGGATGAAAGTTACAGAGAGGGATTTCCATTTTCACTAATGGCTCTCTGCACTGCTCTCACAATGCTTATGAATGATATCAGGGACATATTCTTTATTTAGAGGGGCGATAAAAAAAGGGATGATAATGTGCTAAAAGAATTACAAAAATTCGAAATTAAAAATCTTGTTTATCTCACAGCATTGTGAGCAAGCCATGTGGAATCATACTGTAGTTAGCAGTTAGCAGAGCTACACTCTGCTAAACCAGCGCGAGACTAGAATGATCTAGAAACTTTTGTTTTTTACTTATAGGATGCTATTCAGAGTATGGCAATTTTTTTCAGGCAGATTTCCTTCCCTACCGATTGAAAACACCCATTTTTTACAGTGACTATAATGAATGAAATGATGTGCCCATTACAGATGAACTTGCTTTTGTTTTAACCACAAAAAATGTGACATAATCGTCCAGAAGATAAGGTTCTTCCCTTCCAGCCCCAGGGCAAATGAAATCCTCCAGTCCAGCAAATCATTGCTTAAAGATTTTTAGGTTCAGTAACTTTCTTTTTGTCATGGATTTACCAAAACTTTTCAAAATGTTTCTCTGTAGTTAGCCTGACTAATCAATTGACCAGGCAGCTGTCTAGCACTAGCCAAAATGAATACTCTTGATTTCATTTGTGTGGGATACAGATAGGAGATGATTAAAACGCTATATGGGCAGGCAAAATATCAAACATCCATTCTTTGCTATGTTTCTGACATACTCTTCTGAGTTACACCCTTATAGTCCTTGAACCATGAATTCCTAGTGTACACCATGGAAATATTGGTGCTTATTTTATTTTGTAAGTTATAGAATGTTATGAACACCTAAGAATTAATGGTTGACTAGCCTTTTAGGTTGTTTAGCTAATGTAGGTGGACTAGCCTACAATTTACTCATTTCTCCGAGTTTCAATAGGCCCTGGGGAAAGAAAAATCTCTTGGTTTCTGGGTACCTGCTCTTATAAATATTATCAGAAACTTCAATAGGAGGAATGTTCGCTAGGAAAAATATAGTGAAAAGTCATCCAGGATTTTATGGCAGCTGTTAATATTAAGGGGCAAGTGTTAGTTTCACTGTAGCATCCTGAAGTTGAATAAATCAAGCAAACTTAATAGTATCTCTGATGAAAAGTATATTTAAATAAAGTGTGGTATCATCCTTTCTAGAATACTAGTCAATGTCCAGAATATTAAATCATGCTGCAAACAGGGTTGCTAACAAAACAGGAGTTGAAAAACGCTCTTAGCAAAAAAAGATCACCCCACAGATGTAGTACAGCAGGCCATATCTTTGACAGAGTATTGTTTCTTCCTTTTGAATCATAGCATATTTTATAGTGGAAGTCCCAGTCATTCCACTGGGAATGAATGTGATGGAAAAGTTTTCCTTTGGAAGAATCTTTTAAAATTATTCTAAAACTTCTCCTTCTTTATATAATGAGTTCTCTGTTTCCATGATTTCATTAGCAGTCAGTATACAAATGTGATGTGACGCTTGGCTTCATTTCTAACACAAATGCAGTTCATCTTCAACAGTCAAGACTAGATTGTCACTGAACTCCTGCTGGCAATCCCAAAGGAGAAAACAAGGAAGGAAATAAAATAGTGCATGTACAATTATTCCAAAAAGGCCTTGCCTAGCAAGAGTTGAACATTCCAGTGTCAAGAAATGGGGACAAATATTAAAAAAAAAAAAGAAAAAAAATCCCTTGCTGATTCTCTTACTGCTAAAATCTGCTAAGTACCAAGCAATGCGTAGAGACTAGCTTCAGGTACAACTCCTCTGCACTTCATAGGATTGGATCCTGAATAAACAGCACTGTGTGAACTTGTGGTGTGTCACTTTCATGACCATCACATTGAGCATAAATAACCAGCTAGGTAAGGAAAAGAGAAAGCCATCCCTTTCATCTCTGTCATTTAAGGTACTCTAACTATTCTGTATTCAAACCTAGGCTTGGATTTCACAATGAGAAGAAGAAAAAGGAACAATGCCTTTCTGCATTAGATCTCAAGCTCTGAATCTTTTTCTTTACTATGTGACCCTAAACAACTTTTCATGGTTACCTTGGCTTTGAAATTAAAAAGCTTCTAAGATGTAGTCTGTGATTGAAGAATTGAGAAGCTGTCTATTTAGATTTTCATGACAAAATCAAACCCAGCCTGACGTCTAATGCTCACCAGCTCAGCAAAAGCAGAAGAATGTCCATAATCTCTTGAAAACCAAAGGACTTCTCACATAATAAGATCACCAGCCTAAGCAAATATTATACAGCAGGGTTGCAGGATCTTCTTTTCTAAACTACTGCCACTCTGCATGACTGATCTCTCAGTAAGCTCTCTTTGAAGTCTATATCAAATTTGGATCAGGTCCTAACTTAATAGCTTTCACCAACCTTTGGATCTGTAATTGGAAACTGCATTAAGTGTCTTTTGAAAATATCATGCATAAAGCTAAAGGAAACGTAAATGACGTTCACCCACAGACTCTGACATTTCTACTTAATAACGCCACAAAAGGTGCATCAGGTCCTACCTAATGGTGACATCACTCATCATCACTCATCAATGAGGATACAATGTCAAGGCACGAATTTAATCGACGTGAATTAAAATTTGTCCATGTTGCAAAATTATATGCGATAATTTTAATATAAACAATTTGCATTTCTTAATGTTTACTTCAACACTGTATATATGCAGGCAGAATTATCCTGAAAGTATTATTGGAAACGGCTGCTGCCTTTTTATGACTGCTTCTAAAAGCAACAAATACAGATATCTCTAGTTACATTTCCAGTTAATAGATTTTGTAGCCAGATCATATAGAGTCTTATCTGACCTTCTAGAAAATGCAAAGATGTATCTGATAACTTATACAGCAAGTCATTTATGTTTAAGATATGAGAAATCTTATAGAAATAGATTCTTTAGCAGTTCAAGGTCTTGTGCACTTTCAGATACTTTACCATCATATATTTACTTGTACCATTTCACTGCTTCAGGTCTGTTCAACAATGCTGAGTTATATGAGCAATATATCAGAAACATCAAATTTTAGAAGTTGACCATAAAACAATATTTTGCAATTGTGCTTATATTTCCAGCATTATAAACCCCTTGCATCAAAAAACATAAGTCATATTTCATTATTCCTCCCACTCCACAGCTAACTGAAATAATAAGACTGATTTAGAAATCATGGGATTTTAAAATTGTAGAGAGAGAGAGAATTTTTTTTTTTCACTTTGCCAAATGGTTTATAAGCCTTGGGCTTCTCATTTTCATTTCTTTTCTCTGCTTTTTTTCTCTCTCTTAAGTGTTCACATTTTTTATAATGAAAACTAGGAATGCTAGGCAATGTCATATCTGAGGCTTTAAGAAAAACAGCAAATGCTGCAAAACTCATGGTAAAGTCACAGGAGTTGGCAGTACTACATTTCAGTCAATATCTATCAGTAAAAAACACATTGAAAATAGGTTTATTTACAATGAAAACACGAGTGTTTACAGAAATAGAATTAAGTTTATAGTCATAAAAAGAACCAAATACACATTCTCTGACTTTCCATAATCAGTTGGATTCTGCCTCTTGATTGCTGTGTATGCAACGTCCTGTAACCTATTTAGCTTCTATCCCACATTACTGAAGGCAAATGAATTTTGATGTGGCTCAAATTACCAGATCACATTCCAGTTGTATCTGTCCTACCCGGAACTAATGACTCATATGAAGGCAATGATATATGAAGAAATGCTGCTAACTGATTTGGCTTTGAGTTCACAGAGGAAAATTCTTTGTATTAAAAATATTTCATTACAGGCATAACACTTTTTTGCTTTCTTTAAACAAACTAGTACAAAACCGCTTCAACCAACTAAGTTTACTCCATCTGCTAATATTGTTTCAGACATATATAAGTTCTTGATCAAAATTATTTCAACCAATGCATACCGAAAATATGCAATTAAATCTATGTAAAATATACATATAAATAAATATAAACAAAATATGTAAGCCATTCTCCAACAAGACACTATCAACAACTGAGAAAGGCCTTTATCTCTTATGTGCTTTGAGAGCACTGTGGAGCTGATAGAGATACAATCTCAGTTCAAACAGCTGAATATTCCATGGAAGATGAATAGCCTTTATATCGGAACTTTCTGATGTTAAGCTTTAGCAGAAAAAAAAATAGGCCCCTTGCCACAATGGGTAGTGGCAGTGCATTTTGAAGCAAGCGATGTTAAGCACAGGAATGTGAAAAGCAGCTTTATTTTCCACCTAAATATAAACTCAATCTGAAAGTTGTCAAAGCTCCTTAGCTCTCAGTGACTTCAGTTCTTTTCAAATTACATTTAAAATGTATCTTTTTTTCTTGAGATGAAATGTGTGGACAAAAAGAAAACTCCAGCCTCAGAATATCAAAACGGAAGAATCTAAACAGACCCAAAATAAAATATGGAAATTATAGGGAGAGATTTTTCTCTTAGATTAGTACACTTAGAAATCTCTGCATAGAATGCTTGATAAGATTGCCAGACACCAGTTTTCCTTGCATTTGTCCCTTTTCCTGTTTGAAAATCTTTGTGGGGTGGAAAGAGAAATTTGGCATTTGCCAAAGATGTTCAGAAGTCACTCATAATCTGGCAGCCTGAAATGAAGAAGATCTGGTCCAAGTTCCTGGACCATGTAAATGGGGAACACAACATCTATACAAGATACATATTCCTCGTGTCTGAGACATAAGTCTCATATATGATCTCATAAGTCTCACTGTGCCTGAGCAATTTTGAGCTCTTTGAGCCATTTTGAGCCCTGTGCATCCAGGACCCAGAATCTACCCATCTAGATCTCCCAAAGATAAAGAAAAATGTCCTAACATTTTGATTTATAAATAATTAAAAAAAATCCATGTAATTAAGCTATGATTTAAACAGAACATAAACCACCAAAATTCTGAAATTATTCATCTTGCTGCTGAACTACAATATTAATAAACAGGCATGCAATATGCTGTAGATTAGGCCTCAGTCTTTGAAACGAGACTAAATAATTTATATGAGTGACATATTTAGTCCTCAAACAGAGTGTGCTCAGTCCAGCCTATTGAGAAAACAGCTGCAGTTAAACCGTAAACAGTTATACCACTAACCTGGGTGGATCAGTCGATCTTATGAGTGCAATGCTTGAAAGTAGCAAAGACTCCATGCATTACACATAGATACTAAATGGATACTGAGGTTACTTGCTTTGAAATACACAGATTTCTTTTACAAGATACTCACTTATCTTTGCATTGCTATATGAGGGCAGTTTTCTTTTTTGGTGGGTTAGAGTTGTTTGGCAACATTTCTCCCCATCAAAAAAGCACTGTTTAGACGAGCCAGAACATTCTAAACAAATTTAATTAGGACACTTTTTTTTTAGGGAAGCCATTTCTGAGTCCCTGGGTAGATTCTGCTATCACAGAATTAAAAATCAGAGCTAATATAAACTTCTTTGCAGCAATGACATATTTTAAATGTGTTGCTCCAGGGATGAAGAGAAGGGATGGAGAGTTTGAGTACTGCTATTCCAGCTGATGTCCAAGATGAGAGACAGTGCTGCTGGCTCCCTCCCCAGCAGTATCAGTGCTTACTCTGACTTTCTCAACAACTGTTTCAGAAACAGAAACAGCTAATAAGCATTCATCTCTAATCTGATCAATTAGGGTTAGAAGGATCTTTAGAAATCACCTAGTCCAATCCCCCTGCTCAAGCAGAGCCAACTAGAGCAGGTCCTTCATTTGCCATAACTGAAGTTAGAGATAGTAAAATTAATTGTTAGTGGACATCCATCTTCCTACCATTTCTCTTAGATTTCTCATGTGGAGATTATCCTTACATCTAGTTTAAATACATTTAAGCTTGTGAGATTTGTTTCCTCTTTTGCATGGCAGTTTTCATTTCAGTATCTTCATCTTTTGTGTTACCTTTTCTCCTTTGAAAGCTCACCAAAATCCATCAAAGCTATTTAAAGAATATATGTAGAGAAAAAAATGCAATTAATGAACCAATCCAGCTTTTAAAATCACAGCAAAGAAACTATTAGAACTGTGGAAAAGTTGATTGGAGATGAAAATGTATGCATATATGCATATCAGAGGTGATCAAAATTAAAAATTTACTTAATTACCAAATTCAAAAAATGATCACTCATTTATATTGAGAAATAAAGGTTAAAGTATTCACCACAACAAGAAAATCCTCAAATATCTCACTTTGAAACGATCAAGCTATTTCTTTCAGTTTTCTTTTTTTCTTTTTTTTTTTTTTTTTTCAGTAGTAGTTCTCCTAGAAGTCCACGATGCAAGTCTTGTAGATAAGCCTTGTAAGTCCTGGCAAAGCAAAATGTTGGACTTCTGAGAACTAAGACTTGAACAAATTGCAGATTTCTTCTTCAACAGTAGAAATGGAAAAACCTGGGACTTATGCCCCAAACTGGTATTTACAAATATTTTAGATGCTAAAACTACCCTGGAGCTCAGAGCTAACTCCTATTTGCAACAGTATGTCCAATATCCCTAAAGTCTCCAGGCCCTGAAAAGATCACAGATGAGCTGCCAGCCATCACTGTAGGTGGTAAAAGAAACTGCACTTTTCCTTCAGCTTTTGGTACCAATACAAGTGATTCTTGAACAGGAAAAAAAAATATATGTATTTGCAATTGAAATTTATTACCTTATTAGCAGAATTATAAACTCAAATACCGTATTTGTAATGTTTTGCAGTGAGAAATAGTTGGATTACAAGGAATATATATATATATATATACACGCACATATGTGTATGTATATATATATACACATATGTATATATTTCCATATATATATATATATCACACACATGCATACACATATATAAATGCAGTGCTGGGAAAGTGAAAAGCAAATGCAGACAGTGTCTAATTTCTGCTGCATTTGGTCTAAGTTATGGATGTTCCAACCATTTTCAAAAACGGATTCACGTCAGGAAATTAAAAGTTGCAACCAAAAGAGATAAGTTCAGAGTAGACTTGTAGGAAAAAAAAAGGGAAAAAAATGTGAAGGAAGAAAAAATATCTAAAGAGCAAATGAGAAAGAAGCAGGCACTAGGAGATCTGGGTAGTCGGATACATGGATAAAGCCTGGTGGAATAAATGGAAAAAGATTGTCTAGAACAGGAAGATACGTCATTTACACATTAAAGTTCTAATTGGAGTAGAAATGATTCTACTCCAACTAGTCTTTTTCAGTATTTGTTAGAATTCAATTGTTAAACCAATAAATGAGCTATTTTTTTTTTCTGAAAAATGTCATAGTTCATATTTTAGGTTGAAAAATGGAATATGTCAACTTATGACCTATTTTCATCTTGCATTTTGCATTCAAGCTGCAGAGGAATACCTACATTTTATAGAACATCTTTTTCTTTGTAAGTAATTTCACATATTTATCCTGTATCCTTTATAAAAATATATGCTTAGATATTACTGTGTGTTGAGGAAAAAAGAGGTGGCAGACTTCATGATTAGGATAAGAGCTGAGCTACGTTCAGCACTACCTTGCTATAAAAAGGCAGCCCTCTGGTATCAATCCTGCATTAGCCTGAGTGCAGTAATACACGTTAGGCAGTTTACCTAGTCCTTGGTCTAAATCTGCTGTTTTTAAGAGATCATTTCACCACCAGTGTATGTTAATGTGGTACAGATCATTGTAGTGCTTGATTTTATGAATTCCTAGCCATCTATTATGGGGAAAATGAGCACTGAAAGCCTTCTACTGCTTTTCTACATCATGTTTGCTTTCTAGAGAAGACTTCTCTACTGACATGTCTACTAAGTTTAGTTCAACAGTGAGATATCTCACAGTGTCTCTTAATCTTCTGGGCCCCATCTCCTACCTCATGAGACGCAGGAGGTGTGGGGCTGCTCATGGAGATGTTTCTTTGGTGTCTGAAAGTATCAACCTCATACATCCTAAGCTGGAAAAAAAAAAAAAGCACAATCTCCTGGAAACCAACTGAGAATTCACTATGTAGCCTGCATAGAAAGAGAAAAATTCTTTGTCATAGAACAGAAAAAGCAAAATGTAAGTGGGAATATTAAAGTAGACAAAAGGCCCAGGAATTGCTAAATACACAAAGTGTGGGGCTTAGCTGAAGGACCTCTTTGCTAGTGCGGTTTTGACACTCCAGCAGAGAGAGAGTGTGAACTAGACCAGAGGACAAAGAGCTGCTGAGAACTGAAAAACAACAAATGGCCTCGTTGCCCTTCCCATAGAGAGCTTTCATCAATAAATAAGCACACTGTGAAGAAGACTCTTCAAACCATTTAGAAAGAATGAAGATCAGGTCAAAAGAAAAACAGAAAACTCACTGATGTACTTGGAAAAGATCAATTCATCTGACTGTAGGGTTGCTCTAACGGTCCATTGACTTTAATGGCTCATTCATTTCAGAGAGCAGAGTGGAGGAGGGAGCAGCTGGAGAGATGATTTTAAGGTTTAGAGAGCACTTATTTTCTCTACATGTATTTGAAAGAACAAGCTACATACTTTCATATTTCAAGCCAGGTAGCCTACAGTTATAGGATTAATAACCAGACGATAAATCTCCAACATGGCAAAAAAGAACTGCATACAGAAAGTAGCTTTGTTGATTTAGAATGCAAGTACTCCACCTGGTCCTAATTTTATATTTCACATGATTACGAGGATAAAAATATAATGTATGATAGTGAACATGGGCGCAATGGATCCATTGACATAGTGTTCTATAGTCTGTATGTCCTAGTCTGTATGTCCCCAGAACAGCTTACATTCTTTCAATATAGGGATCCAAAATTTAGGAACTGCAGGCATTTAATATCAGAGCAAGTGTATAGCACATACAACAAAGTGCTCAACAGTTAGAGAGATACACTCTTATCAAGTTGGGTAAAGGCAGATACTGTTCCTCACAATGGATTGCACATGAGCACTACTACAAACTGCATGCAACACAGTGCTTTGATTACGTTTAAAAAATGTTCTATAGGACTTGATAATTTCTTAGGGCTTTTTCTAAGGCGGATACTTATGGGTGCAGCAGAAGCCATCCTCCTTTTGCCAGAAGCCACAAGCCTCCCATCCTCCTTGTCATAGAAGTCTTCATTTGTCCCACAGCCAACCACAGTCTCTGGGTGCCCCTCAGATAGTACAGCTGGGAATTTGGGCTCTCATCTCTGTGAAAATCCTGTCAGTCTTCCCTGACACTGCGCAATCTGCTCACCTTCTCTTGCAACTTCTTGATCATGTAGCTCCTCAATCAATTCACACCTCCTGCAAGCAAGATTCAAAATTGCATTTTTTCCCTCTTTCCTATTTCTTTTTGCATCTTTTTTGCAGAAAAAAAATCAAAGTCTTTAAAGGTTACTTAATAAAACATGGTGCATATTATCTCCAGGAGGTGTATGTATCAAGGGAGAAATATGACCTGTGGTAGCTAGACAAAGTTTTACAACTAATAACTAATTGAACATCTGGGACTTCATGTGAAGCACACTGTGATTTTACAGATGTGACAATCACATCATCTTTCATGGTATTACTCCTGATTTATGCTGCTATAACTGCAAGGCAAATTTGGTCCATACTATGATTTACAGCCTCTCTCATGAGAACTGTCAGGGCACAGCAAGGGCTGGCTGCTCGCTGCAAGCCTGGGAGCAGGGAGCCCATGGAGATATCATAAGTGGCAGAGCAAAGGTCTCAGCAACCAGGGGCCCATCCCACAGCTCCAATGTGAAGCGAAGAGGGCACGCCAGGAGGGTGGCTGAAAAAGCACCTATGGCCACTTATGAGTGCAAGTCATCAGACAAGTCTGTGGACACGGGAGTCTTGGGCTGAGGTCAAGCCCAGAACTCAGTCCACTAGTCAAGGCTCATATCAAGGGGATCTATGAAACGGCACGGCCACGACTATGAAAGAGCTGAAGGCCCAAGCCTGGGCCTAAATAGGATCATGGGCCATAGCAGGGCTGGGTTGGAGGCCCCAGATGAAGTTGATCAGGGCCATTAAAGCCTATTGGCTCCCTCAAGGCCCTGGCAAAAATAATCAGTCCTATATATGGGATTTTAGGTTGTGACACTGCACAAGGTTTGATTAGGTGATCATAGTAGTGTTTGAATCCAAATGGTTTGAATGGTTTGAATTTGATCATAATGGCTTGAATCCAAAATCTGTAAATTTGTAAGATTACCCATCTCAAATTCCAACCAAAAAGTTCTCAGCTATAACAAAGTAAATACTGAGATAGTTTAGGCTCTGTCTAGAGCCTCTGTAAGACTCCTAGGCAATTGAACGTGAGACAAACATGTGAAATGTGTCTACTTCAAACTGTATGCAATTTTCCAAACTAAAGATAGTATCTAACAAAGATTACCCACATATAAATTTAAAATAAATTGAAGGGGTCTAATTTTACTTTAATACATTTGCTTGCCTACTTGGTTTTAATAAGACATTTCAGAGGCATGTACATTGGATAATGACAAGATTTTTTGAGTGTACTAGTTACCAGAAAACACTTCCATTTCCAGCAATTACCTTTCTGAGCGCAATTATTTCTCAGTAGCAGAGAGCTTTCTTAGGCCCTCACTGCTCAGTGGGGCAGCTTTGAACCTTCCTCTGCAGCTGCTTATGATTGAAGTCATGAGCAAATTCACATGAGCATTTTGCATGAGCAAAAGTCATGAGCAGGTGAACTTTAATGGGCCTGTGTCAAAGTGTCTTAACTCAGCTATTTCCCCGGAGTGTCTTGTACCAAGTGACCAAGTGACTTGGAGTTTTTCTTGGAGTATGTTGGCTTTAAATATTCAAAATCAGTTTTACTAGCACCAAACTGGTTGATTTTACCAGTCTAAAGTAAAATATAACTCTTCAAATACAGCAAACTCAGGATAAAATGAGCTTTAGAAAGCTGATTTTTTGCCCAACTGCTTTGCGCCCAATATCCTGGAAGACTACTGCTTTCCATATGATCTTACTTTCTAGGTCAACATTTCCAGCAATACCCAGACTCTACCATCTCCTCCGTCCATTGCAACTTTGTCACAAAAAGGGTCAGGCCAGTGTCTATTCATTGGTCCTCAGGGCAAGTGGTGTATCACGGCTTGAGTCCATATAGTTAAACACTCTTCTCACCCACAGAAGGACAGTAATGTCGAAGGCCCTCATCAGCCAGCACAGTATTCTCACGGACTGCCCCAGGCTGTGAATCAAGGAAACTGTGTGAATTTATATAGAAGAAAAATAAAATAGTGGAGTCTGGGGGCAAGAGGCAGCAACTAATTATGCTGCTGTTACAGAGAGTTGAACGGTTTGTGCTGAGCATAATGCTAAAGGTTGAGTTTTGCTCCTAAGAAACAGCTGTCACGGTGGAGCATGGGCAAACTCTATGCATTCTGCTGTATAGAAAAGTGCTTTTGTGTGTATTCTGTCAAAATCTAAACCTCTGGGCATGTTGGCCTTTGTAAAAAAATATATTCTGAGTGATTAATCTGCTATCATTCAGTTATTCTTTGCTTCTTTACTCAATAAAAGCCGAAGGGCTCCTTCAAAGGCACTTTTATCATCTTCATCACTAATAAAGGACAAGGGTGTAAGCATTATACGCTGTCTATCTTATTTGTTGCAGTACACCTGAGCTAGCGTGCAGAGTACTTGCAGAGTGTTCAGTGCTTGAGAACAGGGGTCCACATGCCGAACATGATCAGGTCAGAAACATGGAAGCTTGCTTTTCAGGTCAGTCTCACTGTAATTATGCAGCTATAGTCATGGTTTAAGAACTTGTTCAAGAACAGAGCAAAAATCTTTGAGAGGCTTCACAGTGCTTCCCCTAAGAAAAATAATACCTCTTTTTTTTTTCATCTGCAAGATTCTGCATTTTCTTTTTCTTTAAAAATATCTTGTCTGAGTCATGGAGTGAATTAATTACTGAAAGTATCCACCTAAATATTTTTGTGTTATTCACAAAAAAAAAAAAAAAAAAAAAAAAGGAAGTTTTGAGAAAAAGAATGGACAACCAACTAGACAACCACCCAACATCAGATCTACTGTTAGATATTGTCATCATTGAAGAATACCCTTAAAACTGATAGCAGTCACCTGGCCTTGTGTGTGGACATATGACTAACAAAGTAGTCATTACTAGTGTATAGAAGTAGCCATTTCTGAAGGGAGGAATGGCAGTACCTCAGAAAGCAGTTTGTTTGAGCTTTACAGCTGATTTATTTCATAGATGCAATAGAACAGCTAAAATAAAACAGAAGGTTGGTGCCCAAGAAAAGAAACAGTAAGACAGATGACACCTGAGTTTGAAAATAAGAATGACCACAGCCCTAGGCCCATAGGCTCTTAGACCCTGCATATCACAGACAGTCACATTGGCATTCAATTTGAAAGTGTTTTCATCATCACCTTTCCATGAAATCTGACTGAATGCATTGGGAAGCAAAGCACTAGAGACTGAAGCCTTCTGTATAGCTATCTAAAAGTTAGAGAGACAGCTGCAAAGCAAGCTGCTCATCTGTCACCCTTCCAACATGCTTCAACCCTGGCTAGAGAGTGCCATACACCAGCGTAACAGAATTACAAGCTCCTGTTCTGGTACTCTGTTTTTCAGAAATGAAACTGCCATTTCCTGATTGTTTCACATAAATTAGCATTTCTCATGGAACTCTTTAATTCCATTTATCCTGTCTCATTAACTGTAAAACCAAGAGACAGATTAAAATCTCTAGATTTTACTAGATTTTGTAGTTTTTATTACAAAGTTATTTAACTGAGTGTAAGGGTACACTCTGAAGGACAACCATAACCTTCGATTATTCATTTCATTGCAACTTCCTCCATGCCACAAATGAACAGCTATTTCATATAGTTTTCTAATCTGTACAGCTGATGAGCACCCGTTTCAGGAAGAACAACTTGTTGCCATGCCCAAAGTCATCACTGCCAACTCCAAACATATACAGACAGGTCCCTGGCAAAATCTTTTCTGTAATGACTTAATATTTTCTTTATTAAGATCATCTTTGTTATCAGATTTTTGGTGGATTATTTCAGTTTAAAGTTTCCTGTTTTGCAGATTTGATCTGTGACAAGATAAAAAAAAAAATACAAAGGGAGTTGTGGGAGCAGTGTTGCCTAGTGGAGGTGTGGAGTATTTTTCATGAAAGCTGAAGCAGTCACAATGCAATACAATTGACAAGACTGCAGTCAAGTCACTTCTTCCTGATGGAGTTTGTTACTTCAAGTCTGTTTGCATTCTGCAATGTGGATGAGTAACACCAAACTCCCTCAGTGACTGCAGCTCTCACACAGCTCGAGAAGGTTACTCTTGGCTTAGATCCTTAGCTTTTAAAAAGATTGTTCCAGGTGATACTTTCCCTACTTTTGAGCTGCATTTTGTGAAAGACTTTTGGCTGCTTAAACTTCCTTTCATCAATGAGGAAAGAACCTTGAGATTTCAGCATCAAAAGTACATTTTATTTCTGCAGTGAATAGCTTAGCTCAACTGCAGAGCAATTAAGTTCTTATTTCCCCATGCTAGCCACTATAAAGCATGCAGTATATTTAGGGCTGAATTATGGCTTTGCAATAAAACCTTTGTGTGAGGAAAGATGTGACGGTGATTCACCAGGAACTTCTGGGGAAAGGACCTATGCAGTTAAAGTACCTTCTGCTACTACTGCTTTGGAAGGCTATAGTAACTGCTGCCGTAACAGGCCATGAATATTGTGTTATCCGACGTGCGGCTTCATCAGTGCCTGCTTAGGACAAGGGTAGCAGTGGAAGTAGAGAAGGGGTTTCTGTCTTCTCATTTGCTCCCTCCACCAGCAGCAGGCTGGATGCCCACTTCAGCTTTCTAGACTTTATGAGAGCAGATAGCCTAAAATGTTACCTCCCTCAGATCGCATAAAAGTTCATGATGTTAAGCCTCAACAAAAGGAAAATATCTTCCCTTCCACAGGGAGAAAATCAGACATAAAGAAAACTACCAGAAATTTTGGCCATAATCCACGTATCTGACAGCAGATTTTTGTGCCTGCTGCATGAACCCCTGTTGGGCCTTGCAGGAATGCAACTTTCTATCCGCCAGGAAGTTCTATTGCCTCCCTCATAACTGCTCAGAGTTTACCAAGAAGGGGCAGATTTAAAACAGTAATTACAAAAGAGATCAGAATACATTCTGAGAGTGTTTATGCTCTACATTTTACTCTTAGTTTGAAATTTAAGCTATTGTAAAATGTGTTAGCCAAAAAAACAGAGATAATACTGATTCCAAAAGACTCCTACAAGAATGCATATCTTTTTCTTCTCTGAACATATCTAAGATTAAATCTTTTATTCTTTTTTTCCCTGCTTGTTCTGCTTTAGGGTCAGATTCCTTTAAAATTCTTTGCCTTTTTTAACAGAACATTAACCGGTATTTATCAATATAGCTCCGTTTATGAGCGGCATCTGTGTAAAATAGCACATTGTGATGCAAAATAAAAATGTATTTGGATAATCCTAAGGAACTCTCAAGATCTGTCCTTGTATTCACAACTCAGTCAAATTTGTCGTGTACTTGCATTCTGGAATGGAATGTAAGACCACTATATACTCCCAGTTTTTCAGGTAAGAAACATATTATGTTGATGATAAGAAAACAATTCCTATGTCTTGGATTCTTGAACAAGTATTGCTAGTGTTTTGAAAATGTACAGTATTTTAGCTTCCAGAATGACAACCACATTGTTTTAAGTTAGTAACTTGGTAAAAGTGTGTTTTTCCAAATGAAAACATTAGCAGAGCACCTATTTTATTATTTATAATCCATCTACTTTGCCTTGGCATCTCATCTTTAGAAATATTTTATATGAAAATATTATAATTAAAGTCTAATTTACTGTAATCAAATTTAATTTGAGAACATTAGTTCACTTGAAAATATTTCACAATTCATATTATTTTTTTTTTCATTACAGAATCCAAAACTGAAACTGTTTCTGTGCCATATAGAGAAGTTGGTGAGGGAGCGGTGATTTGAAACGATTTGTGTCAAATGCCTAATCTATAACTCCATCAAGAAAAAAATATTTTATGAAAGTGACATCTTGATATTAATTTTTATTAGAGCATTGCAAGCCCTCTAACAGTTCAGTTCAGTATGTACCAAATATTTTATGCACTTGTAGGGCTTACAATGTGTTATCTCTAACACAAACTACTCTTTAAGCAATGTTTTTGAACTTTGTCCGTAGGTGCTTAACTAAAGATCACATCAGGTTTTCTAGTTGTGTATGAGCTTTACAGCTTCATAAAATGAGCTGTCAGCAAAAAAAAAAAAAAAAAAAGCCCTCCGTACACCTATATTTACTCATGATGCAAATGGGGTGGAGGCTGGGACATCCATAGTCATACGCAGAGCACATCGCAAAGAAATTTCAGGCACTGTAAATCATTTCTCCTCTCTTCAGAGTGCCCATTTTCATACTCTAGAGTCCAGTCTACACAGGAGGCCTGAGTAGAATTTGCCTTGAAGAATGACTGGACTCTTTGTTGTATCTAGAAACATCAACTATAGCAGAACGCTAGGCCACGTTGAGCTTCGGGGGCTATTTGGGAGAGCTAGGGGATGAGAAGCTTTCCTTCGAGGATCCGCTGTGCTCACACTTTCCCCTAGTGTGTTTCAGGAGCCCCTGTACAATTTCGCTGCACAGAACAGACAAGCAAACTGAGTTGGTTCTTCAAAAATGCTGTTATGACTTGGCACAAATGCTAAGAAATCTCAGCCAAGATCCCTGAATTCTGGAAGAGCTCTCTGGTGAGGAAGCAACCCTCTTCCCCAGAGATGGGCCCAGAGGATTCAGACTATGTGAGCTGGTGGGGTGAGAGAGAAGTTGTTTTTCTCTAGTTGACTGGATGAGTGAGCCACCCTTGGATTCCTACCTTGAAATTGTCCTCTTCTTCTTCTGCAGTGCATCTGTCACCGGAAGGGTTGAACCTGCACAACTGGCATCAGATATCAGCACGGAATAGGCCAGAGACCATGGCAAATTTTGCTGCTGCTTCTTCATCCCTGTTTTACAACTGGAGGAGTTACTAAATTTTATTAAATGCGTGCCTGACACAAGCAAAACAACAAATGACTGTGACTATTAAAAAGAGGAATTTAACAAGTTGACTGCTCAGAGGTTTGGACAAAGAGAGAAGCTGAAGAAGAAACTTATCAAGGCAAGCAAAAAGAATCACAAGATTAACAGGGAAAATTTTTGAGGAAAATAAAACTTCTTTAAGGTTTGATGGCAATAAAAATCTGGGAAAGAACATTGAAGGAATACATATGTATTTATGCACACAAAGCGCTGTATTTTGAAGCAAGGTTAGAATGAGTACTGAAGAACTCACCACGATGGTTCAGAAGAACTGAGAGACAGGGATGCATTCATCCCCTTATCCAGGGATCGCGGTGAGAGACAAAACCCAACAAACTCCTACCAACGCAGCTAAAATCCAAACCATTGAATGAGCATATATGCATCTAATATGTCAACCCAAAAGGACATTTATTTGAAGTGAAACTAGCTGAATTATTTGAAGGGAATCTATCTGCTCTGAGACTCTAGTTGCTAAGATGCTGATACAGTAATTTTGTCTGTGGCCTGTTTCAGCACACAAGCACACTTATTTAAGCACACTTTAAGCTACAACTGTAATTATTGACTATGAAAGTAATATCAATTTATGTTTGCCAGGAAAATAGGTCAGGAAAATGTCTGTTAACCATTATCACTTGTTTTTCACAAGCAAAATAATGAAAGAGCATGATAATGAAGCTTATTTTTTAAAAAAAAAGGAATTTTTTTTTTTTTTTTTCCTGTGTCCAGCTGAATCACCCAGAAACCAAACTGAATGAAAATCTGGAGCCTTGGGCCGTTAACCTTGGTATGGTTTAGCAGGGTACAGAGTTTAGCAGGCATCATGGTGATGGGTTTATGGGTGGACTTGATGATCTTGAAGGTCTTTTCCAACCATAACATTTTTATGATTCTATGAAATGACAATGTAATTTATGAACCAACTCCTGCCTAAAACAAGAGATCTGTCTGTGTGCAAAGAATAATACAAAGTCTAGGACTTTGTATTAAGAACTTTGTGTTAAGGGTTCCCTTCCTAGATCAATCACTTTAATGGCAATTAGTATTTATGGCTTAACACCGAAGAAAAAATAAATAATCTGAAAATTCTTCTGAGGCAAACTGAAAATCTTTTTTTTTTTGGGGGTGGGGGCAGGGGTCGGGGTGAGATGATATCAAGAGAGATATTCTACAGTGTACTGGGACAAAAATACAGGGTTCCAAATCATGCTTAAAACAAAGTGCTTTTCCGCAGCCAATTTTCCTATTTTTCAATTCTCAATTTTATAGAATATAACCAGACATAATATTATCAGATTTCCACTTGGAATACATTTAAGGTAGATGTTTCAGAATCTACCAACATTCCCAGAAGACTGTGAATAGTTATTAAATGATATAGATATTCAGCAGTACCTCTTCTCCACAAGTATAGTAAAAATATGGCAAACAAGTAAATATTTATACCTAAGAAGCAACATTAACACCTTTTCATAGTCATCTGTTAATGTTACATAAATACCATCCTATATATTATCTATGAATAAAACATACATAATAACATACACAGAAATATACAGAATTAGCAGTATATTTTAAACTTATGACATTTACAAAATATCTTTTCTGCATAAGTGAGGAAAGGATATGGAGAAAATTTGGAGAAAATACTTCTAGTATTACTATAAAGCAAATATTTCTGCTTTTTTGCTTTTTATTGATGCAAGCAGGTTTCTAGAAGAAAACCTGTAAAAAAAAACAAATCAAATGAGGACTAGGTAAAAAAAAAATCACAGAAATTATTTTATTTGACAATTTTCATTTGTTTCCAGAATTACTATTCATGACTTATTTAAAAATTAACAGAAGCACTCAGCATGTTTTTTTGCCATAAACACTTCTGTTTATGGACTCAAGAAATACACATCAATTTAACATAGCATAAATTTAATTCTAGCAGATTTTATAGCTTGTTTTTTCCAATTGACCATTTAGTAAGAGCAGTAAATTTGTCCACTCTTCAGTTCTCTGACTCCTCTTAATTTAGCTATTTTACAATGAGTGATTTTTCTGGAATATGAGTGAGGACTCATATTCATTTGGGATTATATTCCTGAATAAAGTCCTCACACCACTTCACATTACCACACCAATTTTAAACGAAGCCTTCTTAGTAACCACAAAAAAGAATTGCCTGCATGACAACCTGCACCATCTGTGGGCACCTTTTGGGGCCATCAGCATTGGCATTGTCTTTAGCGGCCAGCTCTCAGCACCCTAAAGAGACCTCCAGGTTGCTTTCCTCCTCCCAAGTGCTCTCCTGTTCTGTAGAGAATTGTGCACTCAATTCACCTCAGAGCTTTACAAAATAACTTTTTTAGGGACTCCAATCAGTAAAGCCCTCAATATTCAATAACTGCCTGGCAGCCAGGTAGAAAAGGCTTTTGGAAGGGACCCCAATAAGTAAAGACTCAGTATGTGGTCACTAGAAAAGTTGGTATGAGGGGACAAAAGTTCCAGTTCACTCAAAGGAGGGTTGTTGGGAAAGGGTATTTGTGGGATGAGGAAGAATATGGTAGAAGAGATACCACCACACTTACATATAGCAGAGAATGAAGGAATAGTATGAGCTGAGGGATATCTGATTGTTTATTTATGCCCTGCAACATAGTTTTACGGATTTCTCAGAGCAACAAAGAGGACGGTAGAGAAGGCAGAGCAGGCAGAGAGTAGAGAAGGCAGATATTCAAAAAAATGTTGTATTCTGACTCAGAATTACATGAAGACGGCCTAAAATCAAAGAGAATATAGAGCTACTTAGAAAAAAAGTTCCTCATCTCATCTTAGATGGCTTCAGAGAAGTTCTTTGAGTCTGCCCGTGAATCTTTGGAAAGTTTTAGTATTTCCAGTTCCTTGTGCTAAAAGTTTCCATGTTTTAGTGGAAATAATATTTATTATTTCCACATTTTAGTGGAAATAAGTGTAACTGGTAATTACGCTGTGTCAATTGCCAATTTCTTTAGTTTTAAACAAGCTAACTAAGTTAATTTGATGCAGTTATTAGCATTCATCTGATTATTTTGGTTACCAGCTGTTAAAAGCTGTGACAAGTGCTGCCAAATAAAACGTGTTGTTTACTCACACTTAATCTGAAGGACTTTAAAAACTACTATGGAGACATGAATAACCTCATTCATCCCTGAAATGTGGGTAGCCTCAGGAATTAGGTTTTACCCCTGCACAATGGTACACACCAAAAGAATATTAATCTTTTAAGGATCAGAAAAGCAAAATGATGCCCAGTTTGAGTTTTAAGGGGAGTTAGATAAATAGACAGCACTTGCCTTATCACTGTGGTTTATTTGTGTCAAAAGGGTCCACTGGATTTTGAATGTAATTATTTTCCTATAACAATAATGCTCAGTGCATCAAAACCACTTTTCATCTACACATTATCAATACATTTTACAAACATATCCATTGATTCATATCTATTGACTCTAAGCTGTGGAGAGATTAAGTCATTTCTGATAGTCACATACATAAGCCAATCTCCTGAATTACGGTCAGATACCTTTTCTATAATTACATTCAAGCCTTTATAATCCTAATGACCCCACACCAAACACTAATATTAAGGTAGGCTACTGCAAGCAAGAAGGCATAAAAATGTTCTTCAACAGCATGATTATACTCTTTATATCTCAACTCTACTGGAGTTTTTTTTCTTTGACAATCTCCTATTTGTTTCTGATCCAGCCACTCCACACTGAGCTTGTATACTCAGAAAATGAGTGTCAAGACTGCAGGCCTAAATTCACTCAAGCCCTCTGTTTAAAATTTAAACACTGAATTTCCTACTACTGGGACATGCTGTTTTAAAAAATGCATTAACTTCTGAAACACAATAACATGCCCAGTAATGGATGAAGAAGAAGTGTGCAAATCCCTGCTGTACAGTGTTCTGTCATTCTTGTCTCCTTAAATGAAAATGTGGGTTGTGTGCCAAGGAAATACAAAATAATATATGCATACCAATAAATAAAACCAAACTGATTAATCTGAAAATATGCACTTGCTTTTCATTCCTTTCTTCACCATTTTATTTCCATCTCTCTCTTGTTTCCTTTTCATATGTTCCTTTTTTCACTTAAATAGATTTTACATTGTCATTTCATAGAATCATTATGGTTGGAAAAGACCTTCAAAATCATCAAGTCCAACCGTAAACCCATCACCATCATGCCTGCTAAACCCTGTCCCCTGCTAAACCATGTCCCATTTCCTTCCTGCCACTCCACACAACACGCACCTTCTTGCTTCACCAGTTACACAGTTGTTAGCTTTTCCCCATAAGCAGGGTTGGCTATATCTCTCTGAGTAGTAGAAATTTCCCTAGGAATACTCTTCAGCTTGATGCCACAGGGCACAGCCTATAACACAATCCAGTTTCCTACACATCAGCTCTCATTCTTCCAAAGCACGGTGGCCAGTCACCACTTGTAAGACAGTGGTCCAGCCCATGTTTTAGGTCATATTCTACACACCTTTAAATTTTTCAGCCCATTGCTTTTCTAACCCAATATAGGTGCTGCTTTTTCCATGCTCACACCACATACCTGCTACAGAAGGGGTTATTGCAGCCCAAGGGGTTATATCCCAACAATGTGGGGGGAGAATATGTCCGCAGAGTACTTGGCGTTCCTGCACACTCTCAGTAGCTGCAAATTCAGTGGATCTGGGCACTTCTGTACTCACATTTCTGCTACTTTCATGATGCCAGACAGCCTTTGACAACTTTTGAAGCTATCTTCCTTCGCTTTGGGACTAGAAGAATATAACTGAGCAAGTAGACCGTTATTTTTTATTATTTACAAACATTATTTGCAAACCTCTGTTATGAACCTTCCCCAACACCCCCCCCCCCAAAATGCTGAAGGTATCAATAATCCACATGTGCAAAGGGTAGTGCCTTGGTAGCCCCTCCAAACCTTGCCTAGCAATTTCGTGGGAGGGTGCTAGCCATCAACACCACTCTGGGGAGCCTGCTAGCAATTTAACAGTAGTGGACCACCAGGTACCAACATTCAAAAATACGCTGTGGCTTCCTTAAGCTTATAAGCACAGCCACAGCCTTCCAGCTTTAACTTATATTGAGTGTCTAGGGATGGAATGAAGTGTTCTTGAATTAGGTCATGCTCGGAACCAGTGGAATTCATGTTGTTTTAGAAGCTAAAATCAAATAGGTGTTGGTTTTTCTTTATTCTTAGAGCTGTGTATTGAGTTGGATGTCTTATTGCTATTCATTTTAATTAGGTATCTGAATCCCTTAAGTGGTTTTGAAAATCAAAGCCAATTTGTTCTGTTCGGCACTAGAGATAGCTTCCCACTCCTCATTAGGAACGTGAGGTATTGTGCATATATGCAAATTAGGTTTTTCAAAGAAAACTTTGCATGATATTTTAATTATGGCAAATATCAGGCTATTTAATATGGAAGCTATCATCATTTCGCCCTGCAGACAATGTGTAGATGTTCTTTTTCGCTCACTTTTCTCCTCCTTTTGCCATTATTTGTACACATTTATTGAAAAAAAAAATGTTTTGGGAAAGTAAAAAGTTCTTATTTTAATGAAACATTATCCTATGATAATAGGCACACACAATTGTCATGCATTATCATGCCAACTGTACATTAAGACAGTATCACCTGTGTGCTGATATTACAGCAAAGGGACACCAGCCCCTGTGAATGTCAGTTGAGCATAATGATATCTCTGTTCCCCCTTTTTCTTCAACAATTCCGTCACTATAAAATCCAGCCCCAGAAGGTCTGATCCTGACCACAAGCAACACTTTTTGACTTGTCAATAATTATTGACACTACAGGTGCTTGCACATCTTACTTGGGCCTGCTGAAAAGCCAAGGCAACAGAGCTACTAATTGCAAGAACAAAACTCTGAGTATGTGGTTACAGAGCACAGTAGACAGAGTAGCTCTGCAGCATCTAAGACAGTTTCTGTGCACCACAGATGAATCAGGATTTGTTCTATGGCTCTCTGTATCCTCTTGCAAAATCCCAGTTTTCACACTGTTGCACAAATAATATTGCCAGCTGTTTGCTCACTAGCTACTGAAGACACCCATGCATCAATTAGTCACAGTCAGTACTATGAAATAATATTGGGTCATCCTATGTGCTGCACACGTATGTATATATTATGTAAATATATATATATAGCATATGGATTACATGTGCCCATATGTAACACTTACTATATGTAGCACAAGTTATGTACTATGCATTAAAAACACACATTGCAAGAAAGGGGATAAGAGAGAAGGGATTGGTAAATATAGATTAAGACGGTCAAATACTTTAAATACTTTATCATATAAAGAATTATTATTTGTCTGATTTTTATTTTTAATGTTCTTCACACTTCCATTGTTCGCAGTAGCTGCTGAAATTCGGCAGAAGCAAAGATTCCTCTTCATCACATGGAATTCTATTAATATTTTACCAAGACAAAAATGAGAGGAACAAGTCTTCCACAACTGAGCTTCAAAGTCTGAAAACTGCGTATTTGTTTTTGACAGGATACACTTGTACACTTGTATGTTAAGTTATTAAATAGGATTTATTAACAGCCTGAGTCCCTAATGTTAACTGTAAGGCTTCATAACGCAACGCACTGATTGAAAGCTAAATGTAAGAACAGTATTTATAATGCACGTTTTTCTAGAGGTTGTCTGAAATGGAGCCTACTTCCCCAGAAGTATTATATGGGAAATTATAGCATCAATGAGAAAAGGAGTCCATATACACACTGAATGTTTCCTCAAATACAGGTGCAAAATCTTCCACAGACCATTAGAGAAGCAATTCTCATCAGTTCAAAGAAATAGAGATTACCTTGTGCTGGAGGAGGCAAGAGGAAGAGGAGGATTTCTGATAAGGAAGAAAGGAAATACAATTCATGCATGCATGCTGTATTGCAGATCTCTTTAAAGGTACCTTGAGCAAAGAGGCCGATATGGGCCAGAATCTGGCTCCAGAACTTACATTTTTCTTCCAATTGAAATACATACAGAAATACACACACAAACACATATGCATACATACATATGTAAAAAGCAGGAAAAGATCTTACAGGGTCAGATACAAAAACTGGCATCTATTTGTTTTAAAAAAGCATGATTCTTACAGCTTTTGTACTTACAGGCAAGGTGGGTAGGAGGCTGGAGAGGCAGGAAGAAAATGGGGGGGGGGAAAAACAACAGAAAAATATATTAAAAAATAACATTTAATAGCTCTACTTCTTTCTAAGATTAGTGGATCATCTGTCCCCTTTCCTATTTTTTTTTTTTCAAATAGGAATCCTGAGGAATTAAATGGATCTTACACTACAACGTGAAGGTTGCCAGGTCCAGTTTTTGAAGTCAAGAAGGGAAGAGAGTACCTTAGCCAGAGGTTCCTCAGATATTACACCCTAATGGGCACATCTTTATTTAAAAAAGGGCTCACTAGTTTATATTCTGCAGAAGACCCAGACTTGCTAGACAGGCTTTCAGATGTTTGCAGAACAGCTTCAGAAGGTTTTTATCTTTTCCTGTACATGCAGATCTTTCTGCCTAGATTTCGGTTATGCTGCCTAATCACATTAGTGAGAAATACTGAGAAATCTTCCTTCAAGGGCTATAAACAAATGACAGACAGAGTCACACTGGAGACCCATTGAAATGCTCTAAGGAAATGCATTTTGTTTTGAACTACTAGACACTCTGACAGTCCTGGGCGCTGGGAGAGAGAGAGAAGGGCATCTTTGCATTCTCAGCTCAAAATTCAGTATCTGTCTCAGGTCTAAGTGACTAGTGCTGACCATGTTTTTCAGTCCTGATGGATTTAAAATATGCTTTACAGCTCCAGAGAGAGCCTTGAAGCTGCTGGATGAGTTGTCAGTGGATGCTGGATTCCAGCAGCAAGCACTAAATGTTGGTGGGAGCGTATGAGAATGTGGCGACGACAGCAGTAACAGGATGAACTAAACTCTAGCAGGCTAATGCTGATAGGCAGCACAACTCACTTTTCCTCAGAAAGTTATTCTTAAATATTTCAAAAAGGCCCTAAAAGCGGAAACGCTAACTTCCTCAATATTGACAGTGTCTAATTTATAATAGATGCTGCAAATTCTGCAAAAATGGAAAGGTGCCAGTAGTTATTTTTTCTTTCTCAGAAGAGTATTACAGACTACCCCAGGCAGGAACTTGACTACCAAAATGAAAATTAAATATATATAAATATATATATTCAGAGAGAATTTTCTATTTATAATGAGGGTGTCAAATTTTATGCTCCTCTATAAGGGCAAAAACTTTGAATAATAGCATATTGTATAACTTAAAAGACTCTTAATGCTTAGAGGTTTATGGTGTATTAAATGCTTAAGCAAGACTATTTGGCCAGTCGCTATAGTTTTTTCTGTACTCAGTTGGAGAGAGAAAGACGTTGCTAGGAGACAGTTCTCAATAACGGTGTTCAGCTCCTGCACGGAGCAGACTCTTGAAGAAAGTCCTTCGCTCCCCGACTACCCTCTCTTAAACATGAACATAAGGAACTAGCTGACAATTGACAGTCAGAAGATGGGTAGTGCCATTACTTTCTTTGTTTATAGAAAGTACTACTTACAGAGCTCACAGAAGCACTGGAAGAAGGTGTATTGTGTTCCTTTTTTTTTTTTTTTCTTTCTTTTCCGTTAATATGTGTGGCACATACCCTGCACAGTATGCAGAAGAGGTCAGTAAAATTAGATCCACCCCTTGCAGTAGTGGAAGACATGCTAGCATTGGGATGCAATGAAATGTATGCATGAAATGCACATGTGTCCATGCTAGAGGCATTAGTTATGGTATATCCAAATTGCACACATGATCCTTTGGCAATGAAGAATTAAAACAGGTTACAAATTAAAGTTAAATTTCAAGCAAACTAGATGAGGCTTCTTGACTCTTTGAAGGCGTTTCTTTTTCTTGCTGTAGGCATTCATAGCATATTTGATCAGAACAGTTAATAAAATATTTAGAAAACACCAGTAGCAAAATCCTAAAGCCTTTTTTTTAAAAGAAGCAAACAAAAAACTTTACTTGAGTCTTCTCTGGGAAAAAAAAAAAAAAAAAAAAAAAAACCAAGCAAATACAATTTTCAGCAAAAGATTTATCTGAGGCAGTAGGAAGGAGAAGTGAGTCTGGGCATCAAACTTCAGAAAATCAAACAAATGGAGCACAAGGAGGGACAAGGTGAAAGAGAACTCTTAATTTTAGAGCCAGAGATTGGCAAGAAACCAATGACAGAAATCTTTACCCTGCATGCAAAGTAGGGAGCACAAGGGCTCTTCCAGTCTGTCACATTTCTAAGCCCAGTTGCCTCGGGCTGTGTTCATACAAACTTGAGTAGCCCAGTGCTCTTGAATTTCCAAGCCAAATCCACATTGCAGAGGCTTCAGCTTTTTTTTTTTCAAGATTATCATTTGCATATAGGTCAGAGAATTTAATCCCTCTCTCCTGCCCATTCAAAACCTCTCCAGGTTGCAGGACAGAGAGTTCGCAATCAATTCATGCATCCTTCCTACCTTTTTCCTGCTCTCTAAGAATAGATTGGTTGTTTTCATTTAATTAAGCTTTTTTCATCCTCCCACCTCATTCACTCAAATTCAGTTCACTGTTTTACCTTTCAGCTCATTCTAAAACAACTCCCCTTGTGCTCACAAAAATGCATGTTCAGTTCACGTTCATGCCGGAATGATCTTAGCCTAGAAGCAACATTTATTTTCATCAGCATTGGTTGTAGTTTGAAAGCCGTGGTGGTGAGGGGGAAGGAGATATCAAATATTGTGTTAGCTATACACCTGACTCTGGCAGTATCGGATTCACGAGCAATCTGTCCACCATAGGTCCGATTGCCTTCCTAGGAGCGAATCCAGTTCCCGAATAGTGTGATCAACTGTAAGCTTGACTCTGGCAGTGCTGGATTCACAAACAGTCTGTGAGCTGCAGGTCCGGAATTGCTTTCAAGCAATTCCTCCACAGCATTATGGGATCCAGCTTCTAAAATATGAATTTTTCCACGGATCCTAGAGCTTTTAATACTTTCTTTCAGCTTTTTCTTCATGCATTCAGGCCTTATGGAAACACCAAGTCTATGTTAGACAAGGCAACTCTCAAACCATCAAGAAGCCATTAGATGCACCTTATCTATAGGGCAGGGAGTTCACCGAAATACTGAAATGTGAAGAGAGCTCTCCAAGATTATTCAGGGAGTGTTTCACATTCAGTTTTGCAGTTAATTTAAAGCATTAAAAATGTAAAGAATTAAAAAGGTTGACTGCAAACACTATGATACTTATACCAATATGATTTGGAATTTGGCATTATTACATGGTTAGTGTGTTGCAGATTTTAACATCGAAAGAAGCACAGACTTATTCAGGCAGGGAGTCTGTTGTTAGCTCTTTTGGGATTCCCTGTAGTTCCAGCTTCCTGAGAAAAACATTGCCCATATCAGGATGATCTATGCAGTTTCCTCATTCATTAGAGTTTTGTGTCCCTGAAAAGTCTCCATTGCAGCAAAACCACAGTAACCTGGAAATCAACATGCAGATTTTTCCTGCTCCCAAGAGAGCTGTTTTTTGAGAGCTGAAATAGGTCCAAAAAGAAAAATTAGGCAATAGTGTTGTAGAAAATAAATAGATGTTATATACAGGACCAAGAAAACAAAACTGTGTGATTTCTAGCTGTTCATGGCATGGTCTTTATTATAATTTTACATGTACATGAACTCCCAGACCCAATGAGAGGCTAAGAAAGGACAGCAGTATTATTGAAGGGTCAAGTATTATCTATGTCTGTGAGAATCTTGTCATGGCTGATTTGTTCCAATCCTTGAAAAGATTTTCAGTTCGGTGGCTTCAGATCATAGATCTGCTTTAGGTGAATTATAGGATGTAGATGAAGGGTGAGACAGTGTCTGTGTTAAGCAACATATCCAATAGCTCATGGCAGCTCCTTTTCCTCTCCACTTTAGCTCAGTGAACAGCAGCATGGTAGCGCTGCTACCGCTGGTAGAGTTCTTGTAATAAGAGAATTCCTAATGAAGATTTATACTATATAATATTTAAGTAATGAAGGCACTTTTTGTTACTATAGCAACCATAATCCTCTGCAAACCATATGAAAAATGAATTGTCTAAAGTAATATACACTATGTTCATTCTAGGTGTTCACAGAATACCTTCTCAGTCTTCTCCTTGACCTTGTGTTTGAAAGTTTGCAGGGAGCGGGGTTGGTTCTCAATGCTTTAAAGGAGCACACCAAGTCTTAGGATGACAGACACTGGTTATTCTGCTATAAAATCACTATACAGCACTGTATAGTCACTCAATTGGTTAATAAAATTTGGTGATTACTTGGACTGAGAGTATATCAGATCTTGAAATAAACCATTTGCAACTTGTTATATCAACTATATAATGTCCTAAGCCTAATTTATTCTTCCTTATTTTGCTTCAGTATTACATATTATAATGTACATTGAGGGAAAAAAAAAAAACGAAAGAACACATCAGGACCAAAAAGCTCTGTCTTTCATCAAGTACAGATGGCATTTGCATGGAAGCACAAGGGAATTAAGTTCCCCCACTGGAAGAAAATGATGCTTTATGCAAGCGGCAGCTACTTGGAAATAGATGACACTGTGAATTTAAGATGCAGTAGAAATTCCATAATAATTCCCCATGTGAATATTCTTACTTTATGCTAAGAGCACTAAAGAGGTTTAGCAAGGTCCAGTGCCACAGTAAGATGCTTTAAAAGTCTGTCTATACTTCTCTTCTTAAGTAACATTAACAAGGAAGAAGCCACATTGGAGACTCCTTTTGCAGTGCTGGAAAATGTGGGAACAGAGAAATCACAAACCTTTAATCCTAAAACAAGGGACCTAGTCTTAGCCTAAATCTGCCTTGTCTCTCCTTCATTTCATAGAGCGCGCACATTTTTCAAGCAGGACATAGCGAGAATATGAAAGATGTGTCAATTCTTATGAAATGTCTCTTCCACAGAAGGCCAACATAAAATCTGTGTGTCACAGGATGCAGAGCTGTGAGGGTTGAAGAGAGTCCTACAAGCTCGGGAGGTTGCTTAAGAACCATGTGCCTAAGAGTAAAATTTCCCCCCTGACTATTCTCCCATCAGCAGAAAATAGCTGCACAGAATGGACATCTGAGAAAATACATAGGTTGCTATAGTCTGCATGTTTTTGCTTAGCCAGGCACAGATGGTATCTTTATTTAAATAACTGCATGTTGAGATAGATACACAGTCGTTGAACACAGTTTTGTCATTGAAAGGTAGGAAATCACTTCGAGAAATCTGATTCTGAACTCTTATTTAAGTACAAAACCTTCAATTCTTGTATGAAAAAGAAGACTTCTCTGAAGAAAACATCTCTGCCTGAGAGATGTAGTGGAATTGAATGACTTTTTCAGAAATACTAAATTTACTAAAAATAATGGAAGTTTGGAAGAACTGCAATTAGACATAGAATTAGATCAAACACTGCAAATATTCTTGGGTGAAGAATTCAGAGAAGTCAACATTCGATTTCATTGTGTTTTCAGTGGTGCTATATGCCCCTTTGAAACAAATGAAGTCTCCCTTTCAGCTCACCCTTTCAGAATTGCGTTCATTTCAATATTGTCTGATATTTTAAAGTAATGTAAAGGTGTTCAAAAAGTAAATAATTCAAAAAAGAATGACATATTTAATACCAAGTTGGAAAAAATCTTTTAGATAGACTCAAACACATAATTGTTCACATCATCAAAATTTCTGCTTAGTTCAGCTTAAATGTTAATACAAATTTTCCTGAAAATTCTCAGCATGGCTACATACAGCCACTCAGATCTAATATGTACAAACAAAGCCTCATTTAAATCAGCATTCACAGAAGTTAAATGGGCTATAAATAAAATTCAGTGAGGTGTTAATTCTGCAGTGGATAACATTCACATCCAAACTCCTTTGAGTGGTGTCATGGGATTCAATAGATTCTTTCCCAAGGAGTATCTCTTTCTCGCTGTGATTAAGAATTGCAGAACTGAACCTTTTAGACCTGCATTAATCACAAATTCCAAAACAAAACAAAAAAACTCTGGAGAACTTCCTATACTATGTACATGATATCCTTCTAATTGTCATATGAGATGCCTTCTGCCTGTTCTTTTTTGGTGGTCACACACAGATACTTTGAATATATTTATTTTTTTCTGCTAAAAATTTCATAACACAGATGAATACTGGCATGAGAATAGATGAGCCCCACCAACATAACAGAATTTATGGGATTCTCAAACGGTCCTTTGCAAAAATATCCTCTATAAGTATACTGACTATGAGAAAAGTAATTGCATCCTGAGGCAACTCCCTAATACCCGGAGAGCTCCATGGAAAGACTTCCCTTTGACAATCCATCATCATCCACAGATATATGAAACTTTAAGGCAAATTTTAGTGATACTTTTTTCTGCATAGACCAGCACACTTTGTGTGTGTGTGTGTGTGTGTGTGTGTGTTACATAAGGTCTCTTAAAAATTGCTATTAGCATAACTGTTTATACATTTATTAATGTAAGAGACCTCTTAACTTTGCCAAAACTATACTAATCACTCTCCTCCAGGCAAGTTTGATCTACAAAGCAAGCAGAGTGGAGGAGAGGCTTGATTTTAGCTGGGCAAGATATTGTTTTAACACACGCTCAAATGCTGGTCTTTTCACGTGGACAAAAGTTGTTCAGTGTCTCAAATGCGCATCATAATGCCTTAATAGTCACAAGTGGAGACTATGGACACTTGGAGGAAGGGCATGAGCAGCAGTTCCTCTTTTCTTAGAGAGGCCTATGAAATTTCCTTGCAGGTCTTGTGTTATATGAACTTCTACCCCGAGATGCTCAGGATGAGAAGAGAGCCTGAATGTCAGGGAAATGAGGGCTCCAGCCATTCATCACCTGCTTGGCTACTGCCAAGGAAGCAGGCACAGACCAGGACTCTCCATAAGGCACTGCAAAATATACAATTTTCTGGATGCTTCTGGCTCTACCTCAGGCATAGCAGGATAGAGAGAAGCTTCTACAGAGTATAGCTAGAGCCATGCTATACCTTGCTATATCCACAAAGCATAAACAGCACATGCTCTTCATCCCAGTAACATATCTTGCAATAGGAAATAAAAATAATTTAAAAAGGGTTTTCCATTTCTGTCCGTGGGAATCCAACATAATTCCAAAGTAAACAAACCACATAGTCAGGGTCATCGGGGCACGTGAATGATCATGGGACTAAAAGCTGTCCTTAGATGACCACTTTCTATTATGTTTTCTGGATTAAGTGTGATATATATATATAACAGTGTTCTTATCCTGTGAAATTAGGAATCAATTACAAAATGTTAGAGGGGAGATTCTTTATGCATCTCCCATGAAAGGCAAATACGCTTAAAAAGTAAGCTCCCCAATAACTTCTTTCCCTGAATGGGGACTGATTTCATATAACTTCAGCAAAAAAAATCTAAATGCTGATTGATGGAAATAGGAAAAAATGCACTTAGGAGGGTGGTAAAGGAGGAAGTGATAGTGTCAAGAGTGTGCCTTTTCCTCTGCTTGCATGAAACAGAGACACTAATTGTTTCTAAAACCACAAGAGTGATTTTAAGTCCAAGTCACTTACCATCCCACAGTTCCCACAGGGGCTCCTGTTTGGGGCTATCATTAAATCTCCTATGCCAGCAGCTTCTGATATTGCTTTAATTCTCAGAAACTTTAATTCTCAGCAATGCCACAGACTTCAAAAAGAAAAGCTACAGACTAATACCTGAGGCACAGTTTGGAGCATAGCTCCTCATAACTGGGCTAACTAATCCAGAATTCTAAGGCCTCATTGTGTGGGAAGTGCTAGAAAACTGTCAGGAAAACAGACATACAAGAATAAAAATGATAAAACCATACAGTAACATGACTGCTTGCTTATTTATAAACAGCTTTCCTTACCTATTACCTTTTTTTTTTTTTTTTTTCCACCAATGAGAAGAAACTCTGGGAAATTAAATACCACACATCCCTCTGCTTATTTTTTTTCCCTACTTACTCCGTAGTATACCCACTACAGGGTATATTTTTCACACGGAGCCTCCAGATTTCATCTGAATTATCTTAGGTAATCTTTAAAATCTTAACTATGTAAATGCTGTCACTCCAATGCAACCCTTACTAAAATCATGTATGTGCATTCACAAAGAGTCCTTCCCACCTTGCATAAGGCACTCACAGATTTTTACCTCGAGGGTAAAGTAGCTCATCCAAACAGGTCATTCGGTAGGAAAACATATTGCCTAAAACATTGGTTTGCATCCTTCGGAAAAATATTGGAGATCAGAAAAAAAAAAAAAAAAAAAAAAAGAGTGGCACAACTTATTTTTCCTTAGTCAGAAGAAAAGCATCATCCACAGTCTGAATCCTGCCATGCTCCTGGGATAAGGCACAAGAGCAGCCTCTAATTTGAGCATCATGTCTGTGGAGCATGCTTTATTCCTCCTTTTTGACCATTTAGTTAACATTATGCTAAGCAGTAACTGCAGATTGACTTAACTCTGCTCCCAGCTATGTCTTGAAAAGTAATCAGAGGAGCAAGCTGTGGTGCCAAACCCTAAGGAACACTTTTATTTATTTATTTTATTTATTTTTTCTTTAATTGCTGACCACAGTTTGTTTCTTCAAGCATGAGTGGACAACAAGCAAGAATAACAAGACTCTGATAGTTTACACAGCAAGTTATATGAATAAAATAAACTAGAAAACTAGTAAACCACTATGAACCTTTTCAGCCACCTTCCTAATTAATGGCAGTTCTCTGTCACTGAGCAGCCTGTCATGATTGACTATGGCCCTTGTTGTGAAAGGGAGACTATTGCATTTCCTGAGATTCATTTTAACTTCAGCGTTCTTCAAGAGCAATGCAGACTTAGTTTACTTCCACATATGCAAGAGCACAAGAAGGACACCTCATCATAATCATAACCTCAAGTGCTATCAACAACCTTGCCCTTTTGCAGGAAGGTTTAATAGAAACCATGCTGCAGTAATACACCAAATACTCAGTTATGCTTAGCCTCATAAAGCAGATGACATTAATAAACTGCCCACAGATATTTCATTATACTCCTGGTGATAAAACACTTAATATTCATTCCTATTATCAACAAAAAAAAGATGAGTACACATATGTTTAGGCAACTGTGCACACACATACACAAGCTTACTTTAAAAAGTCATTACTCTTCATAAAATGTTTCTCTGGAGCACATATCTCCTCAATATTCCCAGTGTTGGTGTGTGTGTGTTTTTTGTTTTTTCTTTGTTTGTTTGTTTTTAATATTATCATTTTTTGCTAGAATCTTTGTGCCTTTGAATGGGATGCCTAAAGGAAATGATCTTCTCTTAGAAAAAGAGAGAGAAACCCATGTGTACTTCCACAAGGGCAAGCAGATACGATTTTAAAATTACATTTAAATCAAGAGTAATATTGTGACAACAGCTAAGCCAAGGCAGCTATCTAAGTCGATTTAAGTGTCCTATTATGCAAAATTGTACCCATTATAAAAAAGAAATCAAAGACGGTTGCTAATACGATTAAGCTACGGTTCTGTAAAGTTAGAAAATAGCGATGCATGACCAGTTTTCAAATGAGAATTAAAAAGGCAGAATGTGTAGATACCATTGAATTGAATATAAAGCATCTAACGCTTGAATTGCAGTGACATATACTGGGTCCAGAGTTGCTCTGTGCATTCCCCAATAGCAACTTGCCAACTCCATTCTATGCGCTGGGGCTCTGATTCAGCAAAACACTTGCTTAATTTCAAGTACATGGTCATTTCCCCTGAAGTCCATAGCCTGCTCCCTTCACAATGTTTTGCTAAATCAGTCCTGGAGGACTAGACTCTTGGATGAATGATCTGAATATTCCTGTAATAGTTTCTAGTTAGTCAAGCAAATCTCTGTTCACTTTCTTGGTAACAATTACACATGCCCAATCTTCTTATAAAATGGTCTGGTATTGAGGATATAATTTTCAGTTGATGCATTTTCACAGTACATTGCCTGATCTCATACCTTTTGTCCTTTATATCATTGGCTACCTATACATGCTGTGCAAATGTGAAAAATGCCTTTTCAGCTGGAAATCAGAAAGTCCAAATATAACCTCTATGCTTCATTGCTTAAAGTGAAAAGTGTGTTTGATCAAGAAAATGAAGACAAATATTAAGGTTAAAAATGTCATACTTGCACAGTAGTGGTCCAAATCTGCTTACTCTTAAAAAGGAAAAAAAACAAAAACAAGAACAAACAAGCAAACAAACAAAAAAACAGAAGGAAATACGATTTTCCCAATGCTTCTCCATAAAAATTGGTATTAGGTGTATCTAATGTTGAATGGTCTGTAGACAGAATTATGATGATACCTGACAGAAGCAAAGAGCATCAGAAGTACAATTAAAAAATCAATTTCAGTTCTACCACTGTAATTCTAGACAATCTCCTCTGTGAGGGTCTCAATCAGTTCTACCTTCAGCAATTGTGCAAAAGATGGCTTCCATATCCTAGTTTTTGACTGTTTTCCTCAAAATCCATACATATTTTTGCGGTTGAATTCACTTTTATTACAATCCGTTTTAAGGGAAAAACCTTGGCCTATTGTTCCTTGAGGTGACCTTCTACTCTCTGTGGTCATGGTGCTAAAATAACTCTGTGAGTCTCCATAGCGGATTACTCTGGAAATGATTCTGGAGCAAAGACAGTGACCCTAAATTTTTCTTAAGCATGTATTTTGAAAAGTCAGACAATACATGCTATCTACAAAAAATAACTGTGTCAGACATGGAGCAACTGACAGCACTGCCAAGTAAGCCAATATATTATGAGACACACAAAAATGAAGCATATAATTTGGTCAATTTTGTCTTTCATTTTTGATGCTCTTAAATGTTCTATTTTCATCCTGAGTCCAAGGCATCCATAAGCAACATCCAGTCAACAACAAAACAAACTACATGGCATTAAATATTAAACACCTTAGGGGGGCAAATCCCTAAGTCCTCAATTTCTTTTCAGTTCTTTTTCAGCCAAAGCTGGCATCAGCCAAGTCTGGAGAAGAATTCAGAATTCATAAATCCCAATGAAACTGATGAAAGCCATCTTTGAGAAAGGCCTGTAAAGCCCTCAGGATGCCCTCACATGGGTACGTCTACATGAGACAATGAAGATTTATGCAGACTGAACTAGTTTTTGCAGCAGCATATTAGCCCCAACCAGGTGTTACACTTGCAGGTAGGTCTCATCTACTGCTTGCTGGAGGGGTCTTCAGTTGTGCCTACTGAAGGGACTGTCTCCAGAGTTACTGGAAGAACGCCAGTCCTACAATTTTGCAGACTTGCAAGAAGCACTCTGTAACCCCAGGCCTTTCTAAACTCAGTTTGAGGTCCCTGGAGTCCCTCTAGAGAAAGTTTCATTCTGGCCTAATGTTTCCATGCAGTCAGCATACCTGAAGTTCCCCCAATTTACCCTCTGCCCCCATCATCTGACTGAGGCAAACGGCTAACAAAGAAAAATACTTCTTCACTTCTTAATCTTAAGGAAAAGGGCTGGAAACTAAAGGCTACGGGAAAGAAAAAAGAAAGAACGAAAAAAGATCAATAAACACAGGCATCTATGTACACTGCCCAATCAGTGCATCTTGCTTACGGTTTGTCACTTTACATGCTTGACCTTTTTGATTGGAAGATGATTCAGTTTTCATGCACCCTCCTCACTGCACAATTACCACTGCTGTGTTAGTTTTACTGAATCTCATCTCCAATTATATTTACTTGCTTAATTTCAGCATCCAGTGAACCCTTGATGGCTCACAGCTTTTATTTGAGCTGTACTACAGACCTCCTTTCCATACTGCTTCCTCCCCACACACACGTGCTTACCTGCAAAGCATACTATACATTTTGAGAAGGTTAAAATATTTTATATATCATAAAATCTAGTCCATTTGTTAAAAAGTGTCAGCTGAACTTATATTGCCTTAAAATTATTTCCCTGTGCATACGCAGCATCGACATACCATACACTGCTTATTTAAATGACCTGTAATATAGGTGACAGACTTAGGGGAAACAGCGCTTCTCCAGGCACAATTTTCACGCTAATCTTGTTCTGTTGCTTAAATACAGGCAAAGACCCTGCTCAAAATTGTGTTGTATAGATATATTCTGCATAAAATTATTCATAAACAGTTACTTCTTATCTTAATAGGTAAAGTCAGGCTTGCAGCATTGCAGTGGCATTCTGCAGAGCACTTTTGAAATATCCTCTCTGTTAATATACCTTAGTAGCTAAATATTTGGATTCCCTTGACTTAGCCATAATACATTTGAGTCCGTTTCACTAGGACCTTGCTAATATTTCTGACAGAAGCTCAGACATCAATAATGTTGCAGATGACAAGCTTTTCATTTTTCCTTCTACCACAGTGGAATACAAGCCTTTTACCTTATACACCATGGAATTTTATTTTATATATATATTTTTTTTTTACTGTGAAAATCACCCATAACAGGCCTATCATCCTGTTCTCAATTAATACATGATGGCTGAGGTGGACAGCCTTGTAAACAAGGCTGGTCTGGCAGACAGAGTAGCCTTTTGAGAACAATTTTTTTGAAGCAGCCTGTCAGAAGCGAGCAGGGGAAAGGCACAGGCTGTTATTACAGAAGTATTCAATGTGATGAGAGTTTGAAAACCCTTAAAGACATTCTGATGGCTTAATAATTTTGTTACTGGTCAGCAGTTGCTATATAAGACCCAAGGATACAATTTAACACATACATTTGTAACTCTCAAAGTTTCTAATAACCATACAATACAGTGCATCCCAAAAGAGAGAATATAGCTTCCAAAACACAGGCAATCAATTACTGTAGACATTAAAGAGCATATGGTATATCATTTTTAGTGTGCTTTTTGGAAACCTTAGCTGTTTGCAAAACATGAAGGTGAACTTTATATATTATACTGTACATAGATATATATAGGCTCAAATTAGCAAACAGCTGGAATCCAAAGCAGAAGTATAGTTTTAAAAGAAATTGGCTCCAAGTCATACGGTAGGTGAAAGCCTGAAGATGAGACCCTGAGTGCTTATACACCTACTATGAAATCTGACCCTACACTTTGCCCTTCCACTTGATTTTCAAAGCACTCACTGTCTGCATCGTAAGAGAAATTCAGGTCATGTCTACGTAAGGGAAAAGCCTGTACTCCTTTCTGCATAAGGGCTAATATGATGTGAGAACATGTCAAAATGAAGTCACAGTGTTTGCATGTTTCCTGTATAGAATATACCCTCGATGGACTGGGTCATGGGAGGATTCGGACTAGGTCATACTGTTTCAGCTCCTGAGAGGCATGAATCCAGTGTTTTGCTCCAAGACCAGAACCAGCCAACACAGAACTGACCCTGTGCTATATGGAGAAACATAAGCTGGGAACTAAAGTGCTCCTACCTTCACATCCTGGTGTGGCTAACTCTCCCCTGCAAGGTTTAGGGCACCCCTTACACACACGAAAAGGGAGATACCAGATTTACTCCAAGTACTCTTTATGCATTTTGCCAAACCAAATCTCTTTTTCTGCAGGAGATGGTCATCCCCACAAGCTGTATAGAAATTCTTCCTGTTTCCTGGCTCCACACCTCTCTGACTCTCTCATGTTGCAACAACAGCAGATAAAAAAAAAAAAAATCCTACCATCCAAACTTGACTCTCCAACACTTTCTTATGCCACTCAAAGAGGCAACCTTCTCCTCCCCACCAGTGCTGGGGCACTGCCACCTCTGGTCCTGGTTTTGTATGAAAATACTACTATAAATTTGCAGGAATGCACTGGGAAGGCTCCCAGCAGAGCAGCCAGTTGGAGTCTTTCAAAGCATTCAGGTAAAGCAGCTTCTTGTTTCCAGAGCCAGAATGGGCACAAGCAGGACTCAGGCATGAAGAAAACTGACAAGACTAATGATAGATTTCAAAAGAAGTTTCCTGATGAAAAATGAGGACCTGACGGAGAAAAGAGGAAGTTTTGATGATGCTTTTCTATGATTTAGGCACAGAGATTACACTTAAGCCTCCTAAGTACATTTGAAAGTCCTAGTCAGAGAAATTCAGCCCTAGGTGGCTTTTCCCTGAATTTTATTTTATTATAAAAAATCATTTCCTCTGAATTCAACTGAGTTATGGTAAATATATTGCTATGAGGATAGTATCTTAGTAACACACTTTCAGAAAAGTATAAAGAGTTTTTTTGTTTATTTCTGCTCTGGTCTGAATCTGAAATTTCCTGTTTCTTTCTCTTCCAACAGATACTTCTGTCAGGCAAGACAGTGAAAAAAATTCAGTTAGTTATTAGCGTTTAGAAATACAACAATACACTAATAGTACAAATTATTTCTCAATACGTATACATTGTATGTGTGCATTTAAATATCTACGCATATGCACAAAAATGCACACACCACTTAAAAAATGAATCATGCCTTACAGTTACTTTTTTTTAAAATCATTCTTGGCAAGATGTAACCAAGTTACTAATTAATTAGTCATAAGTATTCTGTCCCCTCTAGATATTATTGTTTGCTAAGAGGATTGTCTGGCTGGGAAGACATGAATTGAGTGTTTTATTCACTATACTTCATTGATGTTTGGGGCCAAAATGGAGCTAGAATTCCACAGGGTAAGATTTCTGCCTTGGTCCCTAATTTGGGATATAATCTGGAGCTTGTTAATTATATTAGTTGTGCTCAGCTTGCCTGTCTGCAAAGCCAGGATAACAACGCTGTTGAGAAACTGTCAGAGTGCCAATTGCTGTTAATTGTGGCGAGCTCTAGGATCTGAACTGGCAACTATCAGCCGTGAATCAAAAATCTGTTGCTAATTATGGCTTCAGTAACACCATCAACAGTACATGAACACTACAACGAGGTCACGTAAATAATAGCTGGTGTGTCACAACATCCCAAAGGCTATATATGCTATGATTCTTCGTTCAGATAAACAGCAATTGAACAGAGAAGCAGATCAAGGCTACTGGTGCTACACTCCTTTTAGATAGCCATAAACACGGGGAAAGGGGACAACAAAGCAGGAGCCCAGAAATGGAGCAGAACTTTTACACAGTAAGTAAGAATTTTGTTGCTTACTGTAATTTCGGCTGTCATGTTAACTCAGTGATGCAAGCAAGAAAAGAAAGAGAGAAAAGAACCTATCTGAGATAAACATTCAGCTATTCATAGAAGGATAACCAGAAGGGATTGAATTAGTCAAAGGATAACAGAAATCAAATTAATCTCTCTTTCATGTTGGATGATCTTGCTGCAGTTTTATAAGCTCATAAAAACCTCCGCTTAAGCATTGTCTTAACATAACGGTGACTAGTGTCTGATTCAGAAAGCATAAAAGTCTACACATGTGCTGATTGGTGTGTAAGCACATTAACCGTTTTATCTGAATTATGCATGTACTAATGTTATGTCTGCTATATACAGGCATCACATTAATAGCAATAACAGGTGGTACATCACATTGATCATATACTTCTGTTCATCCTTGCTTAGGTCACCCATCGTTTTCCCACTATTCAAACCTTGCCAAATTTTGGACAATTGGAAAAGTCTTCGAGGCTTTGCTCTGCAAATTTACAGGTTTGAGAGTCCAAGAAACTAACCAGTTTATGCTTTTCTCTATTCTTTTAATAGATGACGAGTCTCTTTCTTGAGTGTATACATCATGAAAAAGGAAAAATAAAATCCGATTGATCTCCTATGGCTTGTTTTCCTCCACAAATATAAATACTTTCTCAGCACAGATGTTCTAACTTTAGGGAGATTTTAGCATGAAATATCTATTCTCTCCTAGGAAATTCTTGTAAAGGATACTTGTTGCAGGGGAAAGGTGGTTGGGTAGAAAGCATGTTCTTTCTAGGCAACAACCAACTATGTTGGCTTTTGGCCCAGGCACAATGCATGAGACCCTACTTCAGGAAAAAGGTAAGAGAATTACATTGAAAACCCAGAGTAATTTTCAGGGTCTGCCCTTCCTTATTTAAGAATGCAACAAATATAAAGAAATTAAAAAAAAAAAAAAGGGGGGGGGATAGCTTCTGTATACTTGCAGTCTCCCAGGCTGGTACAACTGTTCCCTTGGGCAGGCTATGATTTTTACTGTAATGTTGTATGACAGTTTATGATAGATGAACCTCAGAGATTAGAGACTTGGTTCAGACAAATTCAAATACAACACTGAAAAGTCAAAATGAAAATTCTAATTTCTCTGATCAAGAAACTGACGATGCATTTGATAATGCATTTTCTCTATGAGCATTATAGTATGTCCCAGCTTTAAAGGGTTTATAAATCTCTGCATTGCACATAAACCTCTGCATAGCCCATGCAGAGACAAGAAGCTTAAATGATTTTGACCCTGCACAGTTCAGGTATTGAACTGGGCTGTGCTCACAGTCTCTTTTGAGACATTTGAAAAGCACTTGTTGAACTCCACTATGAATGGTTTTATCCTCCCAAAAGGAAGAAATATAATTTTAATGAGCTCTCATTCTAAATAGAATATGACACAGAATGATTTTCAATTGGAATTATTCAAAATTGACAGGTTGTTAGAGAATGAAAAGAAATTTACTCTTCAGAACTACTTATTTATCAGGCCAGTTTTGAGGTTAAATCTCCTGGGAAATCTGAGAAGTGATTCAGCTTGCAAAAGCACTTATACCTGCCTTCCTTTGAACTAAGTATTTGCTAAATGGTTCAGGAGTGTTACTGCTCACTGGGGAGCATGCTAACATTGTCTAATTAATATTTCTAGTAACTTAAACTAGATTTGTATCCTTAGAGACTCAAGAAAATCAAAGTCAAACAATGTGATCTCTCTCTGCCTCCTTTCATTTTTTTTCTTTTCTTTTTTTATTTTTAGAGAAATTATTTAAATTGTGAGAGACTATTTTAGGTCACTACTGGAAAACTAAATTCGATTTTCACAGTTAAGAACCCTTTTGCTAATCCTCTCTACAAGGCATGTTTTTAGCTAGTCTCAATTTAACCAAAAAAAAAAAAAAAAAAGAGCCTGTAATTACTAATGTATGCAAATGTTCTGCAGTCTAATTTTGGTGCACGTTTTACCATTTCTACCATTTTTGATGGGTAATTAAAGTTAACAACTTGATAAATTTGTAAAAGAAAATGTGATAAACTTTAACCTGCCATTTGTTTTTTTTTTTTTTTTTTTTTTCCGAGACTACAAATTAAATATAAACAAACACGAAGTTTGCTTTCATCTGGAATACACTATCACTCTTTGGGAACAAGGTCAGGTGTTGCTTAATTGCTAGTGTGCTGAACCAGTCTGTAGAAATCTAGAAATACAAAAGCCATAATAAAACACTTTTTTTTTTTTTTTTGTAGCTCAGAAGCCTGCATGCTCATGCTAAAGGACAGATGATGTTTCCCCTGAAGAATATAAGAAATATTGACTAAAAAGAAATATTTAACTCCAAAAGACATATGCAAAACATATGCAAAAATATATAGATCTTCACAGACACTACTGACTGTACAATTCTGCACAGTTGTCCCACAGGCCTTGAGTTGTCCTAGACAGCTCTACTGCTGGGCTGAGCTCTCTAAATTAGGATCAGAGGCATGCTATATTTATTTTGTAGGAAGAGGAGCATCTCCAGAAAGTGGTGCAGATGGCGAGTTGACTAATAAGGTTAGCATTGCGCATGGCTGTGCATTGGCAGCCAAGCTGCTTGTGAATCAGTTGCTGAAGCTGATCACTTCTCTTGAAAAGCAGCTGAAGATTTTTATTTTTACACAATTACAAGTCTATTTCACATTGCATTATCATAAAAACAGAAGAAATGGGGAGAGAATAAGAAAAGAAAAAGAAAGAAACCCAAATCGTTCTATGGGAACTCTTCACTGTGATGAAAGCTACATGCCAAAGTATCTTTTCGGAGTTCTCATGTTCCTGTCCCATACTGACAAGAACGGGTTTTAGGAATAGTTGCAAATCAGATTACATGTAATGGTCCTGCTAAAAAATGCAACCTTTCTTAATAAAATCACCACTGCTGATTAAGCCAGACTAAGAGCACTAGAGCTCTACCTTTCACCTTTTGACCTTCCTTTTTTTTTTTTTTTTTTTTTTTTTAATACCATCACCAATCTCTACTACTCTGTGCTCAATTTTGGACCTATATGCATAGGGGCAGTTGCTGAATTGCATTCTAATTCTCTACTGTACTCAAGCTCATGAGAGCAATTTTTCTCTTTAGAGGAAATAAGAATAAAGAAAATAAGAAATTATTCAAATAAGACTAATACGTGCTTACTTTTCAGTTCAAGTATTTAGGCCTACTGGGAATGTTGCTTTAAAGTGACTAAATTCTTTATACACAGGCAAATGCATTCATTTCAGTGGATTTGTCCATGGTGAGAGCCAGTCCAGGACCTGGCACAGCTGGGACAAATCTGAACCCTGCATTCCTTGTTCCGGGAACTGTGCTCCAAATCAGCAGCTTCTGGGCTTGGGCACAGTTTCTAGAATATCTGCTCTCTACCAAAGTCCATCCCCTTCTCTTCCATCTTCTCTAATCTCCAAATTCCCCCTCTCCTTCACAGGCTCAGACTTCCCGAGTGCCTCTCTGTGGAAGGAGGCTTCTCCCCTTCATAGGGGCAATCGCCTGCCTGGCCCCTGCCCTCTGCTGCCAACCCAACACAGGAGATCACAGCAGCAGCTCTTCCTCTGAGGAAGAGGAGGATGACTAGAAACATGTTGCAAAGCAGCAACAACCTCCGACAACATAAGTCTATTTCTTTGTAGATTATTATTATATCATCCTCCTCACCACACCGTCTGAGCAAGTTAGTAAGCAATTTAACTAACATTTGTCATACACGTTTTGGATATTTTCCTCCTCTTCTCCAACCAGTAGTGATAGAATGCATGCAAAATAAGCTACAGCATCTTGGTTTGGGAAGGCTTTTATCACATGCCTGCACTTCTATTAGTATATTCACATTACAAGATCCAAAATTATACGTACCAGTTTTGCACTTGGAGCAAAATACTGTGGGATTACTGGTGGCTCTCACATCCTAGGAGGAATTATTTCCTGGTGTTGGCCCCTGGCCCCATCAAGCTCTGTCCACAGCTTGGAGATGCTGTCTGTTGCTATATGCTGTCTGCCTACAGCATGTAAACTAGAAAACAGCAGTGTATTTGTTATCCAGGAATGCAGATGAGACTGAAATTACAGTGACACAAGAATTTCCTCCCTTGAGTATGAAGTGCCTATGCTGAAGCGGAGTAAGCTTGTATTTCTTTCAACCACTCTATGTCTGATGATCTGTACTGTATTAGGAGAAAAATACCCAAAAAAACAGAGAAAGCACAGACCAGCCTTCCCTTCTTTACCGTCTCACCACTTGTTAACCAATGGTTTGGAAATTTTTGAGCCAGGGTGATACTGGGACCATTGCTTCTCACGGAGGTCTCCTCTCAGAATTCTTCTTGCTCCTTTCAGCTCATCAATAATTTTAGGCTCCATGATGAACAAGGCCCAAAAAGAAATCATATAAATTATATGCCAAAGATGCTTCTTTTGTGTTTCTTAACATGCATGAGAACTAGCTGGGACTATCCTGGTTCTTGTGATATGAAGGAAATTGGAATGATTTTTCCCTGTTTACTTTTGTAATACTATCCAAGATCATTACCCCTCCTCAGCTGTTTCTCTTATAAAGCCAGAGTTCTAGTTTATTCATCGCTGCTGGTAAAGAAACCGTTTTTGATCTCTATCTGGACCCCTCTGCCCCCAGCCCCCTCTGTATTTTTCACTTGATCTGTTATATGGGTTTTGAGGCAAATGACCAAAACGGCACTAAGTATTTAAGCAGTGGCACACCATAAATCTACAGAGGGATAGGACAGCATTTCCTGTCTTTTTTTTTTGTGTGTGTGTGTGGGGGGGGGGTGTCTGTGTGTTTTCTTTTTTTCTTAGTTGCTTAGCAAATAATTTTTTTTTACATCTAGTTAAAAATTTTGAAGTCTGTGATTTCAAAATCTTGAGCTAATAACTAATCTAGAGGGCACTCCTACAAAATTTTTATAGTGTGATTTTTTTATTTTTATTTCTTACATACTTAACTTTGCTTTAGTTACTTAAATATACTTAATATTAAGTATATTTAATATACTTAAATACTTGAATATGGGTGTACAGCACCTTTGGAGATCCTTTTCCACCAGCTGCTTGTTTAGAAGGCCACAGAGCTCCTGGAAGTCCCTAGGCAAATCTGCCAGCCACGTGTGGGTTTCTCATACACGCTAGGGCTTCGCAGAAGCCACTAGCCACCCGCATTTTGGCAAGCGAGCTGAACCACCTATGACTGCTCAGTCCTGCTCTGTGTTTGGCTTCTGCTTTGACTAGATATTCGCGTAACATCAGCAAAACTACCCAAGAGTCCAGCAGCCTGTAGAGGGGCCATCACAAGTCCCAGACCAAACTGCGGATGGGGAGTCCTCTGGTAGCCCATTCGCACCACGCAAACTGGCCACGAGCACCACAAGCCTGCTGCTTCTCCTCCTTGCTGTGCCTCAGCACGGCGAGGCAGAGGCTGCAGGCAGCCCCACCAGGGGGACGTGGCAGCCCCAGTGGGAGCGCAGCAGCAGGGGCCGCAGCCCCAGCCAAGCCCCTGCCTGCCCACAGACCCTCTGACCTGCATCCCAAACTGGGACTTCTTCCTAACCATTCCCTAACACATCAATTCTCCTTACTAGAAAGCCGTAGGTTAATTTCCTCTAACTTACCATTGTAGAGGGAAAATAAAAGAAACACATTAGACTCACAGTTACACAGTTGATGGATATATTATGAATAAAAAGCTGTCATCACTCCCTCTTGTAATTACGTTTTTATCTGCTCATGTTCAGTACAGTAATGTCAACAGATGGCTTGTTAACAACACAATTTGTTCAGGTTGTTGTGCTGGAGACAATCAGGTTAAAATCTAATATTTTTCTCTTCTATTCTCTGAGTCTCCCCCAATACTTCCCAGCTGATTTGAAAAGGAGCATCATTTGCATATTGGAAACCCATAGACTTCCTGCTGCCATGCAGGATTTCATCTAGAAAAATGTGTGCGCTTCTGGCTGGAATTTAATGTTCAAAACCTAAAGGTAACCTAATGCATATATTTCCACCACCTCAGCTCTGAAAATGCATAAGTCAGAGACATCATGATATTAGCCATCTTCCTCCAGGAGATTCCTGAACGTGTATTTTGTGGCTATATAGCATGTAAGGAAACACAGGGAACGTCCAAAAACAGAGTTGCATAAAGTGATGATGATATTACTTGCAGAGACATTTCACTTGCATCAAATACACATTGTGCTGTTATAGTTATATAACATTATGTATATATATATATATATATATACAAAAAACATGTTATATGTTATAATATGTTATATATACATAATTTCAATGAAGACTAAAAATAACAACCTCAGCTGAAGACCTAAATACCTTCTTACTGCTTGCAGCCACTCCACTATTACAATGTCATTTGAAATATTAACAGCTGAACTCAAACATAATCAGCTGTTCAAATTCAGATTTCTTCAATTTCGTGTCGGTTCACAGTAAAAATTTTTCCTGACTATGTTCCCCCGAAACTCCTTACCTCTCTGATTACACAAAGTGTGTTTTACTGCTTTCCTCTGAATGGTTTTCAAAGACCTGTAGACTAGTTGGGTTGCTGAAAGACATGAAAACAGATTATAGAGCATCCAAATTTAGACTGGTATCCTACTTCACCAAGCCAAAAGGGGATGCAAGACACAAAAGACAGAAAAGCCATTGGGGGAAGAAGGGGTGCAATTGAGAGAGTTGTCACATTTTGTTGGTCTAAATCTTTTATTTGGGCTTCAAAGTGCAGTATTATGAGGTTGGAAATGGCATATTGATGAAATGAGGATCATAGAGGGGATTAACCATAATAATATTACCATATCAATCACACTAATATGCAACAACAGTAATTCATTTTTACATAGCTCCTTCTGTCAGAAAAAAACAAATGGAGAAATTGAGGCAACTGAAGTCACAAGGTACTTGTCCAACATCAGAATCAATAATAAAATCATATTCTATGAACTGTAAGGCTGGCAGCCATAGCCTGAGGCACACTTCCCAAAGGGCAATGAAGACATGTCTTAAAATTTCACAGGTTTCTAGATAATTATGTTATACTACAACACATGTCTTCATGATTTAATGTGTTCATATTCACTTAATGCTAAAGGTCTTTTCAGGAAATCTGTAAAGCCAAACCCAAGGATTTTGAACCATACATATAATCTCTGTCTCTTATATGGGGGTCATGGTGCCAGAAAGGACTACAAATATATTGGGGATGTGGACAAAACTCTAATTTTGCCATGCTAAATGAACTGTCTGGAAAAAGATACAACACAATTCAGTAGGGCAAGAACAAGATCCCAGAGTAAGCACCACTAAAAATCAAGTATCAATACCAGTTCTTCAGAAAGAAGTGAAAATCACTGTGGATCAACAGGATGATACCACCACCAGTACCATGAAAATATCATACTGGAATGTGTAAGAAGGAGTAAGGCACAACAAAGACCTGCTTCACCTGAAACACTCGGTCTGGGCTTGGATACTACACTTTTCAAATCTTAAGTTGTTGTTCTTTCTTTAATACTCTTTTTCACAGCAGCAAAGATAATAACCATATTTTTTTTCTTTCTTTTCTTTTTTTTTTCTTTTTTCTTTTTTCCTGTGTCTATATAGGCAAGAAGTTGGTGCATTTAAATCCCAGGATATTCTGATATTATGAAGACAGTTTATAACAGCAAGAACCATGAAGCATGAAGCAATAGAATAAGCTCTCCATGGAGAAAACTTCTGCAGAATTTTCATAACTGTAGAAAAGCTGGCAAAAAAGGTTTCTACTGGGAAGGAAGAAGCTTAGAAACAGGCCATGATGATAAAGGTATAAAGGGAAAAAAAAATAGAGTAAGTTAGGAGAAAATTAAAGCCAATGCTGATAAACTTAGGCAAAGCCCACCAAAACATCTTGAATGCCATTCAAACCTTACAGTTCATCTCAAGCTACCTCCGGATGGTTCTCAAAAAGCAGACCTGAACTGCTCCTAAATCTTCACTGAGAGTTTTATAGACCAGAAAATTCTGTAATTTCTTGTTTAATTTAAGAGGCCAAGGTTATTTTTAGCACAATAGTAAATATAGTGAAACTGGCGAGGAATCATTCAACATAAATAGAAGGAGGAATCACAGCTACAGGCATTTGGGGTTGTAAAAACAGCAAAGACCACAAATTAAATGCCAAATAAAGAAGCTTTGTAAAACACATCTTCCTAACTATAATAGCAAGGCACAAGCATTGAATAGTAGGGTTATTTACTGAGCTTGAAATGCTCCCTGTATGACCTCTGATAACCTCAGCTCTAGTCTGATATTTCTTTTTCTTTGCACTGCTTCATGCAAAAGTGCCCGAGTGGGTTCACTGTGTTCAGATTACTAATTTAAGTAAATCATAGTGTACAGAGTATTGCAGATGGTTTCCTTAGCCACCTGACCTACTTAAGACTCATCAATTTGTAAAGACTAGGGAGCAATAAATATGAGATGAAATGAAGAGGTGTCTCGAGCCAGCGTCTTACTTATTGGACATGAGTGAGGTGATGCATGATTTGTGTTTCTAATCTTAGTATAAAATTGGTAAAAAAGAATTCAGCTATGAAACACATAAGAAATAACACCACTGATTGGCTATAAAACTCCAATTTTCCCTGACACTGTTTGCACGTATGTGCAGCCCAACCCTATGAAACATTTCCTTACCTGATGATCAAAGTCAGGTTGCTGAATGAAGGCCTTAATCGAGATGCCAGTGGGATATCTTTGTTACTGCTGTTCCTCTCCATCTGACAGGAAAGATGCATAAAAGTTCCTCTGATATATAGTTCTGCCTGAGGGAAGAGAAAACACCACTTTAATGTCTTGTACATTTCCAGCACTATAATAAATGTATCTGGCTCACTTTCTTTGAGTTTTCTGGTTTGTTAGACAAACTGAGCTCTTAGGAATCACTTGCTATTTGAAAATGAAGCGAAAGAGTCTTTCTGGACATAAGCTGTCCTTTGACATTTTGCCTTGCAAAAAGCAGAGCTGGCTACCATCATCTACAGTGATGTTCGTGGCTGCCTCAAGGAATATTGCAATGAACTGTTGATTATCCATCTATAAAATTAATCATAGAATGAGATAAGCAATGGGCATTTTAGTGAGAACAACAGGTTTAAGGACTTAAAGCATGGACTTTTATGAGGAATATGCTGTCAACAGGATGAAGAGAATCAGGACTAACTGATACGACAAAGGAAAATATATGACTGGAAAAGGAAGATGTTTGGTTTTATTACACTCAAAATCTTGTTATGGGCAAAAAATAAACATAGCTCATGTTTAAAGACAAAACGTACTGTTAGTATAATTGAAATCTTAGGACTTTCATCAAAGCGCTATCATTCTCCCAGAACTATCTGTTAAACAAAATGAATGTTAAAAGATAAATATTAGATAAAAAGACTCAATAGTTATAAAGTAGTCAAATTTGTTATGTATACACTTCCTAGTATTTTCCCTTTCCTCTGCTATTGTTTATATCAATCCTCTGAACACAGCAATGCCACCTTTCCACCCCGCTCCAGGTCCCAAGAACAAAGACACCAATCTGAGCAGTAGAAGTGCTATGGTCAGTCCTCAAGGTCACAAGTCCTTTGCTGGGAGGAGTGTGATGTAGACAGCTGCTTTCTCCATGTTGTGGAGTCTCCTTAGGGTCATTTCTGCATGTTTGGCAACATGCTTTTACACCTTTGTCTTCATCCCATCCAAATTTACTAAATATGGTACATTTCACATATTTTAGATCCCTATAATTTGCTCTCTTTGGTACCCTTGAACCTATTTTTGCCCAGCTCCAGCTCTGCATTTCTTTAAGTGATCACTGGTGAGTACTTTATTGACCTGGCCACCCTGGAGTGGGGTATGTGCCCCGCTTATTATCATCCCATAGCTTTTTAAAACGCATTTACTGCTCCCATACCCTGCACTCCTGTGATTCATGGCCCTGCTACCCTACCAGACCCGTATTCCTTTGCACTTTCCTGTTATGTTGGAGTGACTGATATATCATTCTGCACCAAGCAACTACTCATTATTACTACCCATAAAAAAAGCTATCCAACAGCAGGGCGAGAAAAATAAAGCTAATTAGGCACAGCCATCTGGTCATGAGAAAAATTGGAGAGAAAGCACACTTGTGTAGTCTGATGTTTTGAGCATTTTGAGACCCAAAAAAAAGTAGAGCTTGGGTATTCACACCTGCGAACTGTGGCTGCTATGGGCCATTGGAGCTCTACTGATCACAGTGGAGCTCCTCAGTTTTGGGCCTACATTCATGTTTTTATGGGATAAGAAACCAGAGGAAAGTATTTTACCACTTCAGTATTTTAGATTGAAGACAAATAACAATTAATTGAAAATAAAGAAACAATTCTTAATGGTTCCTATACCAACTGTAAGAAAATTGGTATAATTTCAGATATATATTAAATTAAATCTTTGGAAAGTTACAGGAATCTCTTTCCGGATCAGAGAATTTCTTGTTCTTTTGCATGCAGAAGTTACCTGGAGGAAAAATAGCCTTAATTCCCTTAATACATTTTGTAAAACCAGATGCCACAATTAAAAGACATAATTACTCTGCCTAGATTTGCAAGCACAATGACCATTTTTTTGCGAGGAAAGTGCCATGTGATTCAGAACGGCAATTTTTGATCAATTTAACAATGCATTCCCTTACCTGCTATAGCCACCCCAGAACATTTGTGCATATTGAGTATAATCAGGAACATGTAATATGCCATCTTTGACACCAGAGAGTTCAAAATTTCCAGGTTTTATCCTTTATTGAGAAATCTAAAGCCTGGACTAATCAAAACCTCAGAAAAAAATATTTGGATGAGAAAGAAATCTGACTATTCTGCCACCTTCACATTTCCACTAACATGACAATAAGAAGAAATATTTTCTACATTTTGGCTCGATTTTTTTTTCATCAACCGTGGGAGTGGCTTGGATATAGTTTCGTTCCTGTAAAGTACAACAAATAATATTTTAAAAACCCTAGGTTTTAAAAATAGCTTGAAAAACCTTAAAAGGTGGCATCAAAGGTATTTGACGTTAGACAGACAGATTCCATTGACAGACAGACAGATTCCAAATCAAGTGCTGATCTTCGTCCCACTTCGTACATGAAGCTAAGGAAACACAACAATTTATAGGGTATATAAACCCACTGGGGAATAGATGCAATTAAATATCAACCACCCAAGACGCCAACTAATCCTCTCCCGCAGTTCAAGTTAAACAGTCCTATTTATTTTGATTAGCTTAATTTTGCAGAGCTTTGCACACAGAAATGGCAACAAAGGATACTGTGATGGCAGTCCAATCTATTTCTGAACAGAGACAGGTAGGGAACTTAATGAGAAAGTATGTCCTAGCAGAATATGCAATATCATTTCTGTTTCATAGTAATATTCTCTTTAGGACTACTAATCATAGGACAATAGCTTTGTAGTGAGATGTTCCTATCACATGGTGATGGGAATTGGTGACTGTCATGAACAAAACTGCCAAGACTTAGCTCCAAATTTTGCTTCTGCTCACATTTCTCCTCTTTTACCTTACTTTTCTTCTCTATCCTTTTCCAAAGAAACTATTCTCTTTTAACTAATCTATACACCAGAAAGACAGTCTTTTGGTGTGGGGCATTCCCAAGAACATTACTCTTCTACCTATAGTTCTCCACAGTTCAGGAAATGATCTACAACAGGAGAAATAACTATGTGTATTAATAAGATTGCAGTCACGGAGGAGCAGAGCTGAATGACTGATGAAAGAAGGGCAAGCAGAAAAAATCTTACAAATGGGGAAAGGCTGTAGAGATGAAGATTTTGTAGGAAGCTTAAGGAGGTAGTCAGAGAGCATACAAGTAGGTAGGAAGCAATAGCATAAATCCAGTGAAATAATAAATTTGCATACTTACAGCAGGAGGGAGAAGGAAAATCACATATAATAAATCATACATGACCAAAGCAAAAAGAGAAAACATTTCTGAAAATCCTACCTGCAGACAATATAATCTATTTCTTGCCTTAATATTTGGCTGGAAACACTGTCATGAAAGTTAAGCATGTAGAAAATGTTTGGCTGTGGTTATTCAAGTCTGATCATTCAGATGGCTTTCTCAGTAAATCTTGATGAAAACACATATCCTAGAGGCAAATTCATCAGTAATACCCATTTTAGTTCAAAAAAATCATTTTATGACATACTGTGTTGCATGCCTGACTAATCCCAGGCGCTGAATAATTCATGGCCATTATGAGATGGACCCTTTTAAACTCCTGGAGCTCAGCATTGGCATCAAACATCACAGCAGCTTCACAGATCATTTTGTTCAACTGGAAATAATCTGGGGCTATGTCTTCAAAGTAAGGTGTTTTCATTTGTATCACAGTGGTCATCGATTCCTTCTTTTGAAACCTGGCATTAGATCTCAGCCAGGAACATTCCCAGTTAACCAAAGAAGTGCCAGAAATTAAAAAGTTTATCTGGACAAAAAAATTTCTGCCTCTTCAGATCCTCTGAAATCCTAAAAACTATTTCTTAGCACTGCGACAGAGAACTCTAACAGGTTAACCAAAAGCTGCTAATCCTGTCACCTACAGCGTTTATAAGACACGCACTGGCAATATTCTTCTCCAGTTGAAAGCTATAATACCTGGAGATACATTAGCATAAGCAAAATGAAAAAGGATAATTGGGAAGCAAAAATAGATTAATTTAAAATTCCTTCACTTAGCGTGGGGAGACTCAGAGAAATTAGAGGTTGAAAGAGGTTGCTAGGCAGTGTTTTCATTTCCGTCCAATGCAACATTTTCTAATGGATTTCCCAGACAAAATTTTAATGAATATCCATAACTTTTCCACTTTTTCACATTAAAAAGAAAAGTCTTCATAGAAAATATCCCTCCATATTCAACATAAAGTTTCTCTTTCCAAATTTTCTCCTTGTGCCTGCTCCTAGAGTAAAGACTTCTCCATTTCTGGGACCAATTTCTGAAATATTTGCTCATAGAAAACTGCCCATTACCTTCAATGGAGTCTTATTAAAATAAATGTAGATAATTATGAAGTAACAAAACTGCATGGCTAGATGTTTACTGAGTGCTACAGATCCAATTCAAATATTTTGAGTGCTCCAAATACAAGTCAGATATTAAAAAGCAAGAAAACAAACCTGCAGGCAAGGGTCACAAACATCTTGCTGCCCTGCAAGTTTCAACTGGTTTCCTGCATTTTCATTGTGACTTTTCATGCAGTTTCATCTGTTTCTTTACAGCAAGCACACCAGCTAAGTCATGGGAACAATAGTATTCAGTGCTCATAGTATTTGAAGACTTTTCAGAACGAGTGTTCCTGGGACAGAATATTGTGATGTGCAATTCCAAGTTCCAAAATAGTTAAATTTTTTCAGCAGTTAGTGAAAATAAAAGTTTAATATTGAGTGGGAAATGTCAGACAACCTTAATAGCAAGAGGTCCTATCAGCTTTATTTACTGCATTATTGCCTAATGGAAAGTCTTAACAACATGTGCAGATAAACATACCCAAGAGAGCAAGAATAAAAGGGCTATGAAAAAAATCAGAGAGGCTAAACTAAAAAAAGAAGTTCTAATGCATCTCATAATAGCATCAGCTATGTTTTATGCTATTTGTGTCACTGACCAGACTTCCAATCATTATATTTTTAACTTGAAATCAGCCCTTAATTTTTCAGACACAGCATTTGATATTTTCAGCACCCTGTAAATAATCTGCCATGTTTAGTGAGGATGGCTTCAAGAATAACATGTCATTTCCTATGAATAAAGTCTCTGTATTATGACTCATATTAATAATGCACCATAATGGTCACAAAACACGTTCATTAAGGCTTTGTTCAGTTGATGAGTTGAAAACCTATTTTGACTTTTTAATTATCATCACTGGAGACCTTTGGTGAGGATAAAATAGCTTACAGTCAAGGTCATATCAATATTCTAAAAGATTAAAGGCTTCCTATTAGCCTTCTAAACATTTCAGATGATTGCTGCACATCTATTTTAGCTGTACTTCTGATAGGTGACATCAAGTTCCCAGACAAGGCTTTTCCATTAAAAGATTCCGCCTTACACTCATCTTTAGCATGATTCCTTTGATTCTCTCAAGGAAATCACCAGCTTACCATGACATTTATTTGCATATGTAGCTGAGTTAGATATGCAGAGTAGAGATCTGATGACAATTCTGAGAAATGCAGCTGTTTTAAACTCTGACTCACCAACCAAAGCACAAAGCCAGCAGGATGTTTGTTTTTGGTTTTGAATAGGAGCAGACGATAATGAAGAGATGGACTTGGAGTATTTAAGCACTTCAGATGGGGAATAGCATTTTATAGCATAGACATAGAATTGCATAGACATCTCGCACCTAACAGTATCTTTTTGAATAAAAACAGAGGTCTTCATGATCTCGCCAAATCCTAATACTTCCAGTCTGGCTAAGTTACTGCACAGATTTATTTATTTCATCTCTATCAAGCATTAACTAGACTATAATCATTTTATTTTCAGAAATGCAAACAACTTTCAGGCGTAATAAAGCCACTGTATCTGCTACAATGGAAAAAGTTAGATGCATTCCATATTTTAGAGAAACAGATAGTCTACTAATTTTCTTGTATGCAGTATTTCCTCAGAAACTGATTTTATATATGTGTGTGTATGTATGTATATATACATATAAAGTCAAAAAATCATTTTTCTAGCTATTTGATGCTTTTTTCACTGCCAAGACACATTATGCTTTCCTTCTTGAAATGCTACTCTTTCCATCTCAAGGAAGATGCTAAGCTAAGACAGAGCTATCTTTAAAATAACAACCAAAAGACTGTATTCTTTTAACCCAAAAACTGTACACTTGAAAAACAGTCCAGTTATAAGGTACGATATATTAAGCATGATTACATAAGTTAGATCAAGAAATCCACTGCAGAATCCGTATCGATAGCTTGTAGGTATTGAAAACTTGCATCTTCCAATAAACTGTCTTTATCTCCTTCTCTTCTCATTCAAATTATTAAAAATTTCAGTCCTCTGTATCATTCCATAGAGTTTCCATCCTTTTATTTAGAATATTAAAAAAAAAAAAAAAAAAAAAAAAAAAAAAAAAAAAAACTGTTACTGGACCTGTATGTGCTACAGAACATCAAGCATCAAGTTGGGGAATACAGGAAAATAACGAATATTGTAGTGAACACACACAGTGCCTTTGATAAGTGGATCTGGCATGCAAAAAGAAGGAAGCTCAGTAATACCACACTGAGACATATTTTCAACTGATGAGCTTCCACTGGTTTCCAGTAGAGATAAAGGAGCAAAGTAAGGTCTTTGGGAATAAATAATGTTTTGCCTGTACAGTCACTACTGGATCTTACTCCATGACCAGGACTCCAAAGCCCAATGCTAACAGTAGACATAGCAATCACTAGTACTGTCGTTCCTGTACAAGAAAAGCAAATTAAATTGTATTTGTGCTGTGAAAAAATACCTCCTTTTGTATGACTTCTTCATCCTTCCAACTTATTCATCCTTTCTGACAATCATCAAGACACATGTCTCTACTCCATGCTCTGGAATAAAGAATTCTTTAAGAGCTTTTTATTTAAATTGATATTATTCATGCTTACCTCTCTAATACAGCATATTTGTATCCATATTCAATTATACCCTCACATCATTTAGAGAACTTGTAATTCCACTTGCAGTTCCACTCTTGCAGTTCCACTCAAGCAGTCAGACTTTATTATATGGTCTTTGGACATATCAACAGAAACTAAAAATAAAGATTACTGGAGAAAACAAAAGGATAATGTCAGCTCAATGATTTCTTCTGTTTTTAATTTTGCTTTATTTTTTTTCAAAATAGCATTAAGGTTTGAAGCAGAATACATGTAAAAGTTTCCTGAAAAAACACTAGAGCTTTTCCAATTTGTTTTTAAATTCTAAGTATGATTAGTTTTTTAAACAAGCTACAACAAATATCTTCAACTGTAAGAAAATCATAATCACTTGCCTATCAAGCAGAGTTTGATCAATTAAAGGTTTAACACTCTGATTTAAAAAAATTACAAAAAAATGCTATCTAAGTGCAGACAAGTATTATTTAAATCACAGATATTAGGCTCAGTATTCTGCTATTTTTCCAACATTTTTTATTGGTACCTATGTCAATAATCTCCAAACAATAAATAAATATATATCCAGGGGTTTGCCTCCTAGCCTACCCAACAGAGTGAGAAAAGGTTAACTTTACTATCTTTAACCCCTCTTCCTCCTAGAGAAAAAATTAGCGTAAATGCCTTGAGTGAAATCAAACTTCAATCCTCCTCTCTTTTCTTTTTTTTTGTTAATTGCAAACACCCTTTGCTACAGTAACCGCCAATTTACTATAGTGAGTTTGAAGATCGTCTAGAAATTGTTGCCTTTCTCTCTCTCACTAAATTAAAGTTGGTTATGTCAATCAAGCTTATTTTTATTGGTTGGAGCAGGTTAAAGAGCTTAAAAGGGCCAAAAATAGAAAAGATTTTAGTCGTTGAAAAATGCTCCTCTCAATTTGCAGCTTAGTACACAGGGGATTTTAACCTGAAAATAATCTTCAAACTGGGCAGTTGGGCAGCATAACAGCTGGCTCAGAGCACTGTTATTGTGCTCTTTGGAGAAAATGCTAATAACTGCTATATGAGTAACCTCGGATAATATGATTTTGTGAGATTTTTACATCACAAAATATGAAAATAATTCCAAAATTGATTTACTGCTGTGATTTAATTCCATTAGAATCCATACATCTGCCTAGTTTTACAGTAGTTACTTTTCAGAACAGAAGATACTTCCCAATTTGAAATCAGTTTAATCTTTTAAAAATATCTCTCTACAAATATAAGCTGTTGACATTCATATTTATCTGGTATAGTCTTTTGCGACATGGTTGGCCTATTTTTTGCTACTCTATATTCATTACGCTTTTGTCAAACTTGCTAATGGTTTAGAGAAATTTCATTGCACTAGGTTATCACTTTACTATTGAGTCTTTGCTCGTAGTTGCCAAAAACATAACTACGTTACGCTGCCAAGAGATTAAAGACACTGAAGTGCCACCAAGAGGTGATAGAAAAATGGTTTGTGCTCTGCAATACTGATAAAAGGTTATGTCAAACCACCATCCAGCTTTAGTTCGGCTTGTCAGAACGTGGAGTGCAGCAATAAATCACTCAAGGAATACATCTGATGACTGGATGTGGCATTAAGGTATTTCCCGCTTTTGTAATTCTAGTCTCACACGTGTCTCATTTGGAATTAAAACTAAGTAATGAAACTTCAGTGGAACTAGCTTAACTTTCACAGCTGTGCATCTCTGACCAAACTCCCCAGATTAAGTATGGTGCAATCTGTGCATTTTCTAAAAGATGAGGCCTCAAGACATCAGAAATCTTTTTGCTACATCTTTCCTTCATCACAAAACTTATTTGCTTTCTCAATGAGATAATTAATACACAACAATATTCTCATAAAAGGCCCAAACACTGAGCAAGATATAAAACACTGTCTGCCATTTAAATTAACAATGAGCATGTTAATATTTGATATAACATAGTATTTTACTATACAAAGAATAGGAAAATAATGTTGCACTGGACAATTTTCTGTAGTAAAACTGCACATTTTTCAAAAGCAGCATCTCCTGATTTTGGTAAAAGGACACATACTGACCAGGAAGGCTCCTCCCCTTCCACTGTTCCCCTAAACATGTAAGCACAGACTTAGTAGTTGCATCAGAAGCTGCTTTTTATAAAATATGGGACATCCCTATCAAAATTGCTTTAGAAAGGGTATGTTTTGATTTTTTTTTCCAATAACATTTTCAGTGATCAGAACGTCTTCCAATCTTCCATTTTTCCAATTTTGTATTTTTTTATATTTACATCCATCAGCTTTTTTCATTTCTACCAAAGTTTTTGGCCCTGTCAGAAACAAAAACCTAATGCTATTAAGATAACCATAGTCAGATACCCATCTGACATAAAAAGAAGCTATTTAACAACATTAAATAGTTCTCATCTAAAAATATTTTGTGTTTCAGATTAGCTAATTTGGCCGAGATCCAATTAAAAGAGATTGTAGTTGCACGCTTTTAGAAGAAGGGAAAAAGAAAAAAAAAAAAAGAAAAAAGTTATTTTCAAACGCATTTCTTAACTTTGCTTCTCTAGAACTCAGATATATGCAGGGTTCTGAACCTAACCAGCCTCCAAAAAAGACTGTAGAGATACTTATCGTATTGATTTATTATCTGCTCACTGTGTTACAGTTCTTACTCTTCTCTTTGTTTTCACAGGTAGCAAAAGTTAACATGTTCATCAGAACCATGACATGCAACATAAAATTAGAACTGGTTGAAAACATTGGAAAAAGAGGTTAATACTTCCCTGATGAGGTAAATTAGCCTGCCCTGTGGGGAGCCAGCCTTTCTCGAAAGTCAGCACAGTCATCAGCATATCCAGTCTAACATTGCCCCCTATCCTCCAGTTCAGCTACAGCTTTGGTCGCATTTTTTCACAGCCTAAAGTCACAGCCAAAATCAACAGAGTTACATCTGGAACAAATTTTGGACAGTGTTATCTCTCCTGGCCCATATAATCTTTAAAACGTGAAAAATAAATTCATTGAGAGGCCATTGCACATATTGATTCATTCATGGCAATAACAACACGTCTAATTATCTATAGAGGTTTCTTTTATGTTGATATACCCCTGTATCCAATTCACAGACAATAGTTCTATTCCAATTAAATGTGTTTTGGTAGAGCAGCTTCCCAGCATTTCATGTTTTTATTTAAAGAGCTTCTTATCTTTCTTATCTGTATGTTCAAGAAAGAAAAAACTCATTGAAATGGAAATAATCCTGAACATCTGATTATGTGTAATGTACTTTGAAATTACACACACAAACATTTATGCCACAATAGCAGCCCTCCACTAATTAATAATTATGTTTGATTACTCAAACTCTATGAGGATTGCTCAGAGATCTCATTCTCCAGGACTGTTTAGATATTTGTAACCAGAATCCTAATGCAGCTTGATGTAAATTAGATAAGAAAGTTCTTTTGCCATGTTGTTAGCTTGTGTCATTAGGTGAGGCAGCAGGATGGCATTAAATGAGAGTAAAGAAACAAAAATAGCAGGAGAAAGCAAACATTCAGCAAAGACAGTGATGAAACAAGACAAGCTTTGCCCAGCAAGCCTTATAAAAATGAATTTCGTGTTTAGCCAGATAGTACCCAAAAGCAAACAAAATCCTCCTGGACCTGTTGTTGACTGCTTTTTTCAAACTTCCTGCTAACAATTAGCAGCCTGTAACAGTCAAGAAGAAATGATTTTGTAGCATGCACAGTTATTGAAACTCAATATAGACGTACTCTTATCGCAACAGATACTAGAATGCAAAGATGCTGATAAAAATTATTTCAATCATATCTACTACCTATTGTCACAAATAAATACATTTTCTGTAAGAATATTGCTTTCTTCTTTAGCTTTGTTTCATTCACACAGCTCCTATTCTTCTACCTCTTCCGAAATCACTACAAGGTTAGGCCACAAAAGCAGCTGATGATTCATTAATATGAATCAGCGTTAGATTAAAAAAAAAAAAAAAAAAAAAAAGAGGAAAATTTGGTAAACCTAAAGCTTTGGAATACAAACACAATTGCTCTCCCAGACTTTCTCAGGAACATGTCATGTACAGTTCCAGAGCATCGGTATCTCAGCAGAAGAGACAATAACTATATGCTGGATAGTACTTGCAAAAAGGGAACGCTTCACTCCCTGCAACCAGCTATATACTTTGCCCATTCAATTAACCAGTTTGGGACAGCTGGCTTTAAGTAGATTATACAAGCATCCCTACCCACTGAGAGCCTGCTTCAGCTTGCTCTGTTCTTTAGACTTTCAGATTTAGCTGCGCTCAGGAAAGCACACTGCTCAAGAGACTGGTCCAGCTCTCCCATCCATGCTACCGCAGTGCCACCAGCTTGCCAGGCTCCCTCTTGGACGTCTTGTGTCTGATTAGATCATGAAGAACTTTAACATGGCAAAAACTGAGAGACCTCACCAGGGCAGATTTCACAGAACACCTCAAAGAGCAAAGAATTTCCTGCATATAACTAATGCAAAATACAGACCTTTTCAGAAGGATAAAAACAACAAACAATCTTTTGCACTATCACTTTTTCTCTCTTGGCCAAAGATCTTTTGCAAGCAAAGACAGAATTGTTATCTTCATTTTGTGGATGGAAGCGTAAGGAAGGGATTTTCCCCAATTTGGCCAGCAGATTAATTGTACAGCCAGGATTTTGAGGGTCACAGTCCTTGCTCCAGGATGATCCCATGTGGGTTCAGTGGAGAGCAGCCATATAATAGAAGAGAAAAGAAAGGAAATATGCATAAAAATATATATATTCACATGAGTGTGCAAGGGGTGTTTCCTGCTCCTACAGGTCTCTGTTCCAGACCCTTTGGTGTAATTTGCTTAGTGTGAAGTTGCACAACCCCATAAACTCTTCAGGAGCATATTTGTTCAGGAGTAGGGACTGAAATGAATCATACTTTTCAGATACAAAAGCAAAATAGACAAACAGCTTCAAAGATCCTTTTATCTCCTGGAATCTTCCAAGGAACCATTCTGTGCTCACTCAGAAATGAGCTTTCTGCATTTGAGATTGCTTGGTTTAACATACTGAAAAACACTATTAGGAATCAAGACTGCAGAAAGAAGTAGCATTTGGTCTGACAGATTTGACCCTTCGGTATTCACTACAGCCTGGAGACTACCACAGGGAAGAAGATGGTGAGTGCAAAGACAAAAATAGCTCTTTGGGGAACTGCTTTTTTGGGGGGTTTTTTGTTGTTGTTTTTGTTTGTTTGTTTTTTTAGTTTAACTAGTGACCATACACAGCAATTCCTTCTCTGTTTCTCCTACTAGAGCAAGAACATACATTAAGAATTCAATTGGGTCTCTTCTTTTCCTAAACATCACTGTTTAAGTGGGTAATACTGGTCATATATCTCCAGAGAGAAGACAAGTCAGTGCTGGTACGGGATCTAAGGGCTCAGCTCCCAGTGCTTACTAATGGAATTACCTCATCTCAAATGGTGTCATCCAGCCAAACAAAAGAATGTTTAAAGACTAAATTTAGTTTAATAAAATATAGATCTCTATTGAAAAAGATTCTAAACAAAAACATTTTGCCTTCCCTTAAAGGAATATGAAGAATATTATACCCCTTCCTCAGAAAAGAAAGAAATTCCAGGAGCAAAACATTCATATTGGCAGGATAGCTCATGCATTTGTGTGAATGGTGGCAAAAAATTTACTGGGGATTTCTCAGTCAGAAGTTTTATTTAAACAGCTTCCAAAATCCACACGTTAAAAAAAAAAAAAAAAATCCCACAAAATTCTGAGCCAACCAACCACAGAAATGCATGCACTATTTGCACACACCACTTTCATACTTTTCTTTGCACATTAATCACACTATGAGCCCAAAGCCTGCGCAATTAAGACAGCAGCTCCTCCTGCCAAGAGGATCAAATCCTCTTAAAGTTGCATATGGCCCTTTAATCTAAGTGCTCTGTACAGAGGACTTCTTAGTTTAGCACTCACCCCACATGAATCAGCTCTGTAACTGACCTCATTTGGCATCTGCCAGAAACTAAAAGCAATAGCATCCAGCTGTTCATTTTAGTAAAATCTACTACTGCATAAATAAAACATAAAATTAAAAATTTAAACTCTAATTCCTGGGAAACTCAGCGCTACTCAGTAACAAAAATAAGTTTGTCAGTCTTGTGGGTATTTTTTTGGTTTTGAGGCTGTAACACCTCCTGAAAGAATCATCTCCAATTTCACTTCCCATCCCAAAGATTTTCTGCTGTGATTTCTCATTCTGTGCTAAGACTCTGTTGTGGCATACAGAATTCTCCCCCCCCTCCACCCTAAAATAGAGCACTTTTCTCAGTGTGAAAGAGCATTTCAATGTCAGTTGCCACTGAGAAAAGCATTCAGCAAGCTGTTTGCCAGGGATTAGAAACAGGATTTTCTCCTTTTATAAAATTTCCTCCAAGTTGTTGTTCCTCTAGCCTTGCTTACCACCAGGACTGGTGCTGTCTTCACCAGTCCTGTGGAGCCCTGCATAGGGAAGAGGAGGAGAGCTCCCCCTCCTCCAGTGTGCGGTGATTCACCCTAGAGGGAGCCCCACAGATCCAACAAGGAGCCTGATCTCACTCGTGGCAAATATTGGTGTATGATATCAAAACTTATATCTCAAAGGATGAAGGAAGAAGACGAGATTAGAGAAAAGATTAGGGGATAGACCAGAGAGCAAAGATTGCACTGGGAAAAAAAAAAAAAAAAAAAAAAAAGGAGGATAAAAAGGAAAGATAAAGATGGATCGTACTGCTGAGGACAGCCCAAGCCCTCTGTGATTGCCAAGGCGCTCCGGGCTGCAAAGGGATTAAACATCTCTCCTGGGAGAGAAATCGGTCAGGAGATGGAAGAGGTCAGACATGAGTAGAGCAAGACAGCAAGGGAAGAGAAGAAACTAACAAGAAAGCAGGGTTTTCAAAAAAAGGGCTTTAAAAAAACTTGCTACTTATCATGAGTCCACTTGGAGGATTATATCCCAATCTTCCTAATCATCTATCTCAGCTTGAATAGTAGAAATGTGTTGATTAAGGGTGCCAAACCTTCTGAAGAACCACATGGCTGTATGTTCCTCCATGGTAATATTTCCAGGAGAAAGAAGAGAGCGTTAGATTGCTTTGCTTTTATAATATAGAAAATTTTGTGTGAAAATCCACACTAAAAATGAATGTGACTAAAAGGACACATTTAAAGTGGCAGACGGAAATGCTTCTGAAGCTCATAAAGTGCCAGAACCTTTTCATCAGTCTCTTGGTTATTATGTCACCACATACTATATTTTTTTATAGAGTTCCTACCAATTTATTGCACAGATTGGTCTCCCTGGCTCTTCTGATACTGCTTTAACATCTTGGCAGGTTTGAAAAGCGGTGGCCTTATTTCTGATATGTAAATGTAAGCATTTATTTTTGGCTAAAAAGCCATTGCCACAGGGAAGTACTACATGACAAAACTCTTACGTATGTAATACATTTTACATGTTACACATGCATACACCAGAGCTTTATCTGCAAATTATTTTTGGCACTACCTATCAGCTTTTATGTTTTTTCTTTCATGTCCTATGAGCAAAAAATAAATAAAAGCTGAATCTCATGAACCGAAATACAAACAGTTTATTTCTCCAGGTTATGATAAAATCAAACATAGAATCAAGCTTATCAGTTATTAAATTAGGAAAACTTTACTTGGAAACTCCCCTGAAAATAATGAAGAAATATTGATAGTATTAGTCTAATCCAACTTATCCATGCTGTTCTAGTATATTTTTTAATTGTGAGGTGGCTGACACAGCTTAAACTATTCAAGTTCTATTTTCTTTATTCAGTGAAGTTGTGAGGAAGAGAGACACCCTGAGCACACGGATACCCACAGAGTGGTTTCCCTAGCAACAGGGAGCAAGAACAGGCTCACAACTTCCTATTCCCTCTTGGCATTATTGTTGCCTTACCGACCACCAGAGTCCACAGAAGAGAAAGCTACTGCCTATTTCATAACAGACCTTATAGTCTGTTATAAAAATGACTTACATTTTAATAGATTAAGAACGGAGCTGATGTTTCTAAGCCAAATTTTACTTAAAGCACTCTTTAAGAAAGGTTGGTAGGCTCTCAGCTTTGCAGCGTCTCACTGAAGATGCCCGAGGGGAAGACAACTTTAGAGAGAGAAAAAAAAAAAAAAGAATTATTTAGAACTCAGACCTCTCCTAATTATTCAGCTCAAAAGTCAGGCTGGCTCCACACACCACTTCCTTGAGTTCCCCAAGGAGTAACACAGTCATGAAGGTGCTCTGCTCTGGTACACAGGTAGAAAGCATGATACGAGGGCCAAACTCGTAAATCGTGCAGAAATGACAGGTATATTAGCCTGCACCTATGTCTCATTAGCACAGCCTCATGAGAGCTAGTGTGCAGCAAAAACAAGTTTCTCATAAGGAAACTCATTATGGGTTTCTAATGTATTAGATTGATACAGTAAATTTTTCTTACTCTTTTCATGCGTACGTGCCAGCTTCTTCACAGGAGCCAGAAGACTTAAAGCTCCTTCTGTGTTGCTCTATCCATATCTATTAATTTATATTGCTCCCATCACTGTTTTATCACAGCAGGCTCTTCAGTGACTGCAGCCTCACAGCACCTCTAGCATCTTACCCTCAAGAGTCTATGGAAAATGAGTATAAAACTAAAGTATTTATCAGAAACAGCTCTCTACTGTCAAATATGTCTCGTGTTTGGCACTGGAGGACATAAACCTGACCTGATGCATCTTCTTTAAGCTAACTTATTTTGCTTATTCTAAAAAAGGAAAGTAAATACCATACAGCAGTATCATCTCCTGGGAAAATGATGCTAATGGTCCATTTATGGCAAGAACACATCACTAAAATCACAACCATTGTGATAAATGCCACACTGGGGTAAGTTCACTTGGAGTAAATTCACAGTTTGTCTCAGAAGTAAACACAGACTAAATTGAAATTGAATTCAGTAAAGCCAAGTAAGGATTTGGTGCTCTATCAGGGATAATATCATTTTTTCTATGCAAATTAAAATCAGACTGAATTTTAAAGCAAGCACAAATATAAACTGGAAGAAAGTGTGATGAAAAAGAACTATTCCAAGATGCGGTGCAATAGTTATGAGAGTCAAAGATGAAGCTTTGACCAGTTCGGAGAGAGAACTGTTGGTTGGTGCAGCTGCCAAAACACCCTTCTGTATCTGCCACTAGACATTCTGGCCTGGGATTGTCCTATCTACATTTAGTGGGAAGCAAATTAGGAACATTCCTTTATTTTCCCTGCAATCAGTGATGAGAGATATTCTCTTGAGAGAATTCAGATCCTAGATGGGCTAAATTATCTGGAGGTGCCTTTCCCTGCAAGTTCTTGGCAAACTCGGAAAGTGCCTCATGCAGATGCACAGGTTCAGTTGTGCCACCAGCCCTTTTCCCATTTTGAAACTTTGAAGAGCTCAACCAATGTAGCTCATATCATTTCCAAAACTGATAGCTGCTGAATTGTTGATACACATGCTCTTTATTTTATAGGGAGGCGTAACGAGAAAGTAATGAGAGACAAAAACACAACTGCCGAATTTGGATCCTAATTTTGTTGTAGAACTGGTCACCTTCAAAATGGAAGCCAGTGGCATTCAAGGCAATTATCCCTTCAACGTTTTATATGCTCTCATTGTGAGAGCAACACAATGACAGCATTGCACTTGCAGGGCTGGTCCCAGACAGGATGACAGATGGCATCTCCATTTCATAGTGTTGTCCCCAAAGAGATTTCAAAACCAAATGAATAGCTTTCAGAAAAGATAATAACGTTAAAGAATAAAAAGTGTTGATTATTCATGCATTTTAGACAATGGAAGCTGCAGCCAACAGCAGTCAATATTCCCTGGACCTTGAACTGGGTTCTAAAAATCCCTGAGTAACACCTTCATTTTAAAGAAAGAAGAAAAATGACTGTGAGTAGCAGGAATCTCAGTGCAGCAAATTCCTGAAGGCACAAGACCAAATTGCGGTGTTTCCTTAGGCCCCTCTGCTCTCCAGAAAATCTGTACTTGCTGAAAGGCTTTTAAAATCTATGGGAGTGGTGAATTACCTGAAGGAAGAATTTCACCTGCAGAAAAATGGAGTATCTCCAGTCTGTCTGAATATGAACTATGCATGACAATTTGATAAACATGAGTAATATTATGAAGATCCACAGAGACCAAAATTGCGTTCAGTAATTACTCATTGACAGGGTTCACAAAAACAACGTGAAGATCTTGTAAAGAATCATAAAATCAAAGCAAGCTGAAGCATTCTGCCTACTAATGCTGTGAGTCCATGAAGAAGGATGATGAAAGATTCGCGTGAGAGCAAAAACATTTACTTTTCTTACAATTTTGGTAAAAGTTTAGAAGACTAATGAAGAATTATTACATGGGAAATACTTCCCAAATCATATGGATTTTCTATGGTATTGACGATATTTCTACAATATATATTTCATTCTCAGATACTGCAACATCTCAGGAAAATCTAGCCAGGGAGGGCAGTCTGGGACATTGACATGTTTCTGAGTGGAACTAGATAGATAGTAAAGTTCTCTCTGGGTATTTCTATGGCAGTAAAAACAGACTACGAATCCCTCTTTTCTTATATGACCAACAACATCCTCATAAACTATCCCTTGTCTGTTCAGAACATGTTTTAATATGTCTACCCGAGAAACTTCTCAACAGTTTGAATTCAGAAATCACAGCCCATTCCTTAGAAAGCAAATGGATTTCTCAGAACTTTCATGCTTTCCTCAGATATGAACATAGATCTAAAGGCTTCATAATTCAGGAAAAAAATAAAGATAAATGAAAATCTTTCCAACAATTTTTCCAGCCTCTAAGATTCAATAATCTTGACAGTTTAAAATAAATATTTCTAAATTTGCGAAGAACATCAACCAGGAACAAAACATTATTCATGTGTCAGCATCTACCTAACACATCCTTTAAGGTTTAATAATTTGCATTTCCAATATTGCATGCTTTTCTAATGCCTTGAACAAAAAAGAAAAACAGAAGAAAAATGATAGACATACATCTGAAGAATAAGTAACTACTAAAAAGACTTCATAAATTTAAGAAGTGCTTAACTCAAGCATAATCCCTGTAAAGTTCAGATACACCTTTCCTACCAAACTGCTCCTCTGTGCACTCAGCACTCGTGAGACTGACTTTGTCTCACCTGTGTTTAGGCATCTAAATGAGATGCTCGGATTAGAAAGAGAATCTCCCTTGATTCCCTTTGCAGCCAGTAGTAAGATATGCGCCCTTCAGCTGATATTGATGCTCATTATTAAAAGCTCCATGAATTTAAAAAATGTTTATCTCAACCCTGCCTAATGTCATCTTCTTTATTATGAAGATGTGGCACTGGTAATTTTAAGCTAATTCAAAACAACTTCAAAGCATGTAATCAATGGATTTTGCGGATAAACCATTCCATCCTCCAGAGCAGCACGTAACTTTCAATGCAGCTTATACCCTACCCAGTAATGAATTAGAAAATTAAAGAAATTAGAGAACAATTAGAGAAAGCTATAAAATGAAGTATGAGGGAAAGAATCATATTTTGAGATAATCTTTTTCATTAAATAAGGAAATATCTACTTAGTATTAAAGATCAGGGAATATAAGACTTGATTCACTGTTTTTTCCACCCTCCTTCTGGCTTGTAGTTATCAAACCTCATGATAGACGCCAACTTCTCCCAAATTCTCTGTGGTGTTTTAGCAGCCTAGCAGTCAACCAGCAATGTTGAAGCCATAGAGTTTGAAGTAACAGTAAACTGTTGAAAAATGTATTTTCCCCTAGACTTCTTGCTAAAGGATTTAGCTGCCTTGATGGTTAAAATTTAGGGAGCTGAGTAAGAAATAGAAGTGAGTATCAAATCAGACAGACACTGACACGAATGGAGCTAAAAAGCATCATTGTGACTCCCCCACACCCCTCCAATTAATTTGTTTCAATTCAGAGGAGTAAAAATAAAATCCCATTGTCCATCCCACTTGAGGTCTGACTCCCATTGTATTTAGCAATATGTTAAAAAAAAAAAAAAAAANTTAAAAAAAAAAAAAAAAAAAAAGCATGTGAAAATGCATCAGACTTCAGAGCTGTACTGTCCCTAAATTACTTAACCTTTCTCTACTGCCTATGAAGCTCTAATTACATTGGTCCTGAGTCAACTGGCAGAGTCCACTTGAAACATGCCACCCAAAATCCAGTGCAAACGAATAGAATAAATGTCACGGGAAGTAGATCGATGGATAACACCTCTGCAGCTTGCTGCTGTGGATGTGTATGCTCTTCCCCTATTCCCAGCAGCAGATGTTTCACTCAGAGCCCAGAAATGATCTTTTCTCTAGGATTAACATTTTGAATTTGCAGAGCCTGGTGGTAATTTTTCACCAACGTAATCAAATACCTTATGAACATACAACATGGCATCTGCAGCCTCACAGCTGAAATTTCATCAGTTTATTGTTTTCTTTCATTCCTTTTTTTTTAACTTCAGTATGTGTAAACAAAACACACGCAAATGGTTGTGGACAGCAGACCAGAGTAGACTATCAGAATCATGCTTTCTGACCTTAAAATCTATGAAGTGGTAAATGTTTGGCTAGCACCCCTTCCTCTCCATTGACTCCCAACTAATAATACATCAAGTACATTGAGAATTACCAGGCTAAGCTCACAACATGCTCACACAAATAAATATTTTAAAACCACTAAAGCAGAATTTTTGCTAAACATGCTTGAGAATGACTTTCTGCTTAAGTCATTTTCCTTTTTTTTTTCCTAAGTGCTACAAAATTCACATCCTTATTCAGATTACACAGAAATTTGATATACTTCCTGGGGCTGCATGACCGGGCTAGTCTTTCAAATGGGTAGGATATTTCCTCCAGAGGGAATTGATTCATGTCCAATGGGAAAAAGGAGAACCATCCTACTATTCTTCCATCTCTTCAGTTTTCTGAAGCCTGAGCTCCTCTACCATGTGTGAAGTGCTTGTCCCTTGTACAGACCCCCAGGCTTAAAGGAACCCTTTAAAGTCAAATGACTGCTCTGCCTTCTCAAATAGAAAGCTGTAGATTAACCCTTACAACAGGAATGATGAACAGCTCTTACAGTAACATTCCTTTTTGCATTGAAAAATAAAATGAAATGATGAGACCCCTTGCCAAAATAACTTCAGTAAATGTTGAAGTAATACTGCTGCTCACATGGATTTCTTCTCTTTCCAGAATGGTAAATGCAGTAGAATTGAGAGTTTTGAGAGGCTTACAATGAACAGCCAAGTTAAATCTGCTTACAGTTCTAGTGCTATCCCCTCATCCTCCCTGTATCCATACACGTCCTATGTCCTTGAACTTTGCATAAACTAGTATCAGACTCAGACACTGCTCTTAGGACTGCTCTGGAGGAGTCAGACTTTTGCGTTCAATACAAGCAAGTGATGAGAGCTGTTTATGGTTCTTGACCTTCCCAGAGTCTTCCTGTGCTGCCTTTGTAAAATCCTCTCTGTACCTTGTTTTGCAGCTACAATATTAAAATGACATTGCTTGCAAGAGATTTAATTATTATCTATTGATTCATTAATAAGTACATGTATTTTATGATCCTAGAACAGGCATTTTAAGTGAATGCAAATTTGAGTTCATATCATTCATATCTCACAGAGAAACAGACAGGAAAATTTAGGTAACTACTAGTAATAACTGGATTTGGGGAAGGCAGGATGTTTAGGAAGCAATGTGACAAGGGCTGAAGTGAAGGAAGTAAAATGCTGTGAGACCTCAGGGTGGTATAAATATTATGAACCTTGTAGATGCAGGAGCAACACAGAGCTGGAGGAGATGTGGTGCTCACTTATCCTGCAAGTCCCTTCAGATTTTCTGAGTTACCAAGGAGTTATCTCCTTGTTACAAGATGTGCAGCCTTGTGTAATTGGTGACAAAGAGCAGTGCTCTGGTTGCAGCTCCTGGGAGAACCAAGGGGGGCTACTTTGAGACAACCGTCCAGATCATCATTAGAGTTACTGGGTATTTTCTTTATTCTGAAAGGATGTAAAGACAACTTATCCTTTTCATTTTCATTTTAAATGAACCCTAACTGGACGAGCTATTCATTTGTAAAGCTTCATAAACCCTTCATCCCTTCCTATCCCCTTCAGAATATTACACAGGACTTAAAACTTATTTTGTTCACAGGTATCACACTTCCCAAACTTTTCCTCAAAAGACCCCCTATTTCATTTCAAATAAAATGCTGAAATGCATTTAAGTCATCTTTATTGTATTTTCCAAAGATTTTCATTTTTCTTTAATTTGGAGGTATGCTATATTTCAGTGGAGAAGATTTGATGATTAATTAAGATAAACTATTTAAAGTCATGCCCACATGAAATAACTACTATTAATTCTTCCTATAAGGGTGAAAATCCACACAAACATTTCTTTCCAGCTGCTTTCCTGAGCTACAAATTTCACTGTACATGTCGAAAGGATGAAAATCCTTTGGTGTCAGTGCTCCAAGACAGGCTGACCGAAGGGCATGGCCCTCCTCGGGAGCTCTGCTGGTGGCTGCTTTTGTACCAAACCTACATTGGCAGTCCTAAGAGAAGCTGAAGTCCAGCATAGACCCTGCCTATATTACCCTTGCCAGTTGTGGCAGACGATGGAATTGCTGTAGCTGTTTTTTTCTGTAGGCTATCGTAGAATTATTCTGTTCAGAAGTATGTGGCTGAACAACAGAGGGGATGGTTATTTATTTTTCATAATGGCATTTCAATAGAGCAGGAGGCGGTCAGAAAGAGGAGCAGGCAGGTCCTTCCTTAAGAGACACACTCAGGTGGGAGAAGCACCTTCACAGCAGGCTGGGGCCCGCAGGAATGGCAAGCATGTCCCAGCAGGCACCTCCAGGATTACACGGCCTGCAGAATTTCTGAGTGTAATGGAGACCAAGTATGTGATCAGTTGATGCCTGCACAGCCCATCTGTGTTTGCATCAGGTGACACTGGGCCCTGGGCCATGACCTTGCTTCAAGGGCTGATGGCAAAGGAGGAAGCAGATGTGCTAAGTCCTGATCACTGCCCCAACTTTCCAAGAGTGTCCTTAAAAAGTCTCGGGACCTCTCTATATGAGACATCTATAACAGGCATGTTATTCTGGCTTCTACAGTAACTTTGGAGCAGCTTCTCTCTTCCCGTACAACTGCAATTGCCTTTAAAATGGCAGTGGGTTTTGGTTTGTATCATAGTGCAGCCCCAGACTAGATTAATTTTACATGTAACTAAACCAAAAGTACACCAAAGCATAAATTGCCACACCAACACAGGTGCATGCTTAGTCAATGGGGCCATAATGAAGTAAAATTTAAAATAAAATCCCTGAAATATAGGTTATATGGATGTCAGATCTACAGCAGTATTGCTCTCCATAATTCCCTTCCCATTTCTCTACAATTCTTGCTACTATAGATATAGCTACACATTCTCTTCGGCAACCTTGGAGAAAAAAACAAATTTTTTACTTTCCTATTTCTAATGAACAGAAACCTAAACAGAGGTTTCTGCAACATGCAAAGTTATGTCCTGTTGAATCCTATCATTCACACACTGAAATATTATTTCTTTGAACTTGCACTGGAACTAATCTCCCAATTTGTGGTAAGATCTCTTTGCTGAGCTTTAGCTCAGAGCCACTGCATACAGCTAAGTTTTACCTCCTAGAATAAAGGATTTATAATGGACGTGCCAGCAAAACTTTAAACTACACTATCTCTGTGCAAGTGCATTGCTATAATAAGACTTTATTTGATTTTCTCAAGAGCCATAATAAGATTAAGGCATAATCATAAATTCCCTGGTGACAAAAGATAAACTACTCCTCATTGATCTCTCAGAAACCAGACCAATTTTTGGATACTAAATAGTCATTTACTGCAGTAACAGGTATATTATTGCTCCAATAACACCATGTCAATGGCACTCAGGGTCTGCTTTTCAGAGACAAATACTTCAGTGGCCTCTCAGGAAGGCTGGCTAAAGTCCTGGCCCAGACAGTACAGAAAGCAAGGATTAACCACTTCCTTGAGGGCTATCATATGGATTTTGTTTTGTTTTACATTGATTTATATAAACCTTTTCAAAAGTCTTACTGGCTTTTGTTAATCAGGTCTCAAAGCTATGGGGATTTAATGAAGGATGTCTTTTTTTTTTCCTTTTTTTTTTCACCAAACATTCAGAGCGAGGTAATATCACTTCGGAGGTTTTTTGCAGCACCTTTCATTAAATTAAGTCAATCCTTGCTACTACTTTAACTGATTGTGTTGACACAGCATCATTATAATTAGATGAGATGAAAAGTATATATACTGAGGAAGAACTACTGAATGTTTCCTTCCAACTTACCCAATTCCACTTGTTAGGATGATTTCTACATTCTAAAAATTATTGTTTCTGTTTAGGTATAGCTACTAAAATTCCCTACCCTGATCATGGCCCTATTTAGTGTGAATATAATATAAACATACATTAAGAGCCAACCCATGAACCAGACAGCCTGTACTCTAAATATTCCAGGAAAACAATGAACAGAACAGAAGGACTGTTCTCATTTTGCCCCTTTGCAGCCTAAACAGTCCCAGCCCTCTCAACCTCTCCTTGTGTCACAGATGCCTCTGTCCCTTAGTCATCTCGTGGACCTTCATGGGACTCACTCCAGTACGTCCTTGTACTCAGGAGCCCAGGACTGGACACAGCGCTCCAGATGCATCTCACACTGCTCATCATATATCCTGCCACCAATGCTGGGTAGGGAGAAGTCATCTCCATTAACTTGCTGGCAATTCTCCTAATGCAGCCCAGGGTGCTGCTGGGTTTCTTTGCCAGGAGGGTACATTTAAGTGCAAAAAATGTAGGTAAGCAGCAGTGTTTGTTCAGACACCTTTAGGCCCAGCTTATCCACGAGCACGTTAAGATACAGTAAAGAGCTGCCAGAATCACAATGTCAAAAAATTCAAAACAATGATATAAAAATTGGAATAAAGAATAAAAAGCATAGCAGCTGCTCTCAGTGTAGTGCAGTGGTAAAGGAAAAATGTTTTTTACGAATCACAATCTAAAATATATTTTTAGTAGCAACCTGAATTACTCTTTAAATTTTCTATTGCATTACTTTGCTTAAATGTTTAATTGAAAAAAAAGTAATATGATAGGCAAAAGATTTACTTATTCACTTCTTTTTAATTGCTTAGTAAAAACAGCTTTGGCTTTGATGGATGTAGATCCCCTGCTGTTTGCTTACCCCGAGAGATGTATTTGAAATAAAACCATGTTCTGCTATACAAGGCACATCACTCACATTCTCTTTGTGCATGCTGCTGAAAACAGATTTGTGCAGATTTACCATAAATTTAGTACAAAGCCATGGTTTCTCTTCACTTATTATTTAAAGAATATTATTTATAAAATCATATACCAAGAAATTCATTTTAGTTCACTTCTCTAAAGCTTCGAAATATTTAAAATGGCTCCTCTAGCTAGCTGCACGAAGAAAACCATTTAGATTAAAAATATATTCTTATAAAATGTTTATCAGTCTCTAGCATTTACAAGATGGCTTTCAAAGTTGTGGTGTGTGAGACTTGATTAAGTGGCTCTTATATCCTACATACCCGTAATATTAAAGTCAATTGAATTCTCTACAGCAAAAGCTAGTAACTCAGAGGAAATCCAGTGGGATTTAAGCAACAGGCATTGGAGCACTGAGAGCTTACCAAATTCTGCAGCATTTTCCCCCACACACACCGCCTTCCCCTGAGGACCTGTGTATAGCAAGGGGCAGTAAAGCACGTGAGCCAACAGCAGCAAGCTTGGTAGGCATTAAACAGCCTCAGGAGGAGAAGAATATGCAACATCTATTTTGCTTAGACCCTCGTTTTGTTTCTGCTCCTGCACTGAGACCTGCCACTTGGCAACGTCACACTGGGCAAGGTCACCAGCCCTATGGACATCCTCGCCAGTCTTTACTGTTCTACGTAGACCTGGGCACAACTTAGCACCTCTCCTCTTGAACCAATGGTCTGGTCCAAATACCACGTTAATTGACAAAGATCAGATCTAGGTCAGTCATGGGATTTTCATATGATGAATACCACTTAAGCCTCCAAGAAAACACGTGCAGCAGTTCCTCAGGTTTGTCCCACGTTTTCTAGCAATGTTATGGAGCAGAGAAGCACAGTCAAAACAAATGAAGAATCCACACTGACATCTTGTGGACTCAGAACTAGAAGTTTTTCTAAGCATGAAAGGATATTCTGTGTTTAATCAAAGAACTAAGCTTAAATAATAATTACAGCAAAAACAGGATGGTTTTTGGACACCTTTTAAACTGGCCACTTTATGGCAGGTACCAAACATATGCAGAACAGTGCTTTATGCAGTAAATAGGGGAAATAGGCTCTCCTTTATAAAACGATGTGTGAACATCTTTTTAAGTAGCTCAGAATGCCATTTCAGCATTTACATTTTCCTTTACTGTCAGTCCTAGGGCAGCTAAATCAATAGAGTCTGGTTTGTAGCTGGTTGTTTTAGCTAGTATTGCAATAAATATAAAAAGTAAATATTTATAGTAATAATTTACTAAATTTAATGTTTATTTTATGTTTACACCTAAATTTAATGTTTATGAAACAATGTTTCCTTCCACAATAATCCATTCTTTTGTGGATTGTGGAATAATGGTCAACGAACATTGGTCTGCACCAGACCTACTGATAAAACAGCAAGTTTTCATATTGCATGAGCT
>VZSV01000076.1:2542966-2593430 GCA_013398735.1 Nothocercus julius | reverse complement strand
GGCAGGGACAAGTAAGCAGAATTACAGGTTTTATTTAAATAAATATTCTCAGGCACTATTCCACAGACAGAAGAAGTAAATGCCTTGCTTCCTGCCTTTAGAAGGAGCAAAATAAAGGGAAATTTTCTTTAGTTTTAGCCTGAGGGAAAAGCAATGGTAATTCTCCCATGATTCTTCTAGCAGTTTTTGATGCAGCTCATTTTAGGTGAGGTATACAGACTGCAAAGATGAGAGAAGGAAACCTAAGCAATATTCTTTGCAGGACATGGCCTGAGAGAATTGCCTTGGAGAATTATTAACATAGACACCAGAATGAAGTCATTAGCAGGAGAATTGCACACAGTGATAGAGCACTGAGATGATTTTTAAGTAAGCACACTAAATTCCCAAGTGCAAGAAGCCCTCTAACATTAGCTCTGCTTCATAAGAATTAGTTCATTTGATAACTCTGGATGCAGAAAAATACTGCAGTAATTATTTTATGAAGGGACAAGTTCCAGGGAGTCACACTATTTCAGCACCATTGAAGGCTTCGCTGGAAACATAAGCATTTGATTAACTTTGAACAACCCATTCGGGAAACTGCGTAGCTCCAGCAACGCCCATTCAGATTCTCCCAAAAGATTATGTTTTACCCAGGAGATCTATGTCACATCTAGGACTTGCTCATTTCTTTTAAAGGCATTTTGTTCCCAATTTTGGAGTTGCCAAGGGGATCAAAGAGAAAAGTGGATCACTGAACGTTTGCACCATATTTAGACTGTGTTAATCCTATGCAGCACAGCCTGTTTGGATGCCTGTGGGATTTGGCAAGAATTCCTTCCATAATCCCCTTTTGATGCATAATTTCTAGGATTTGGGGCATTGGGTGGGGCTTTCCTGGGGAGATCACATCCAGCTGGGCACAGGACCTATGGCAGGAGGTCTGGCAGGTTTTGTTATCAGGAGGAATTTAACTCCAATTTCCACTACTTTGATGAAGGCTTCTCTCTCTTATTCTCTTATTCTATTCCTCTAGGATGTTTTAAGTGTTGTTGTTATTTTTTATTGCTTGATTTTAAGATTTTTGTAATCGTGGTATGTCAGGACAGGCAGAGGAGATGTTTTGACCAAAGCTCTATTGCACGATTACCTACAGAAAAACAGAGCAGGACTTCGTGCCTATCATCCATTTACTGTTAGGAATCACAGCTCTTTACTTATTTCAAGCCAGTTCAGTTGGTATTAATGTGGATGGCAACTGCTTCAGAAATAAAACTAAAAATAAAAAAGAATAAGTACTGAACCTATTAAAACTCTGCTTCAGTGAAGAATGACAAAAGTAATGGTAGCATTTAACCCCAGATTATTGATTAGCTCGTTGGGAAATCAAATTTTATGATATGAAACACGGCAAACATTCACTCCATTGGGGAAATATAATGTAACACTTGTCTTCCACATAGAGCAATCACAGCTGACAGGAATCTTCATTCTGTGTCATATGAAAGGACGGATTTAGCTTGTGTGTATATCAAGCCACAAATGAGTAATGAAGGCCTTCACTTATAAACGGGTGAAATCACATTTCCTATTTATATATATGTGTATATATATGTGTATATATATATATATATATATAAAGAAAAAGGAATGAAGTTCTGCTCAGAATGATAATTTTCCGCATTTAAACTGAATTGATTTTTTCATTCAAATCATCACAGTTTTTAGTAACTTAAGAGTCCGGGCTTCACATAATGAAATTTGGGTCTCAGTATTATCACATGCAACAGGCTGGGCCATATTGTAGGGAGATTTCATGCTTTTACAACTAAATCTACTGCTACAGGTCCAGAAAAACTAAATAAAAGATGTAGCTTTTGACATTGCTTCTTTTTGCACTCCAGATACTTCCTCTAAATTTCTATACATTTTCTAACTGTCATCTGGCTCTACCAGCAACTTTACCATGAACCAACCCTAAAGCACAAACCATTCTTGTTGCAGCCAATACAACTATTCCAGTGCTTTGAACTTAGGTGCATATTGCAAATGGATGTTTGTGGAAACGAATTAAAAGACCAAAAACTAAAAATAACTGTGCTATGCCGATCGCAAAGGTTCAGCTAGCCCAAGATAATACCTCCAAAAGCAGATGACTTGGAAAGGCTAAAATGGGATATGCAAGCTCCCAGGCATGCTGTACTAACCTCTACCTGTTGAAACTTATGTGTAGCAAACTCTTTTCTCCCTTTCTCTCTAAGGACCAGCCATTTTGATTTTAAAAAAATACATTTTTAAATATGAATAATCTGCTTACACTAAGATTCTCAGCATTACTACAAAATATAAAAACGCATACCCTCAACACTATTTTTTTGTGCTTTTTTTCTTAGTTAACTACAGATAAACACGAATGAATATACGATACATAATATTAAATCAGAAATCTAGTTTCAGACTATATTCCTCTCTCATTCTGCTTTGGATTTGATAGCTATATTTCTTATTTATGATAAAGGTCTCGATCACCGAGACTCCATATGGAAATACTAAAGTCTTAAATTGGGGCATTTCTTATGTGATAGCAAGTGTAAGCAGAGTATTTTCCAAGTACCATATAAATGCAATGCACTAAAAAATATCATACTTCAGTGTCTGTAACATGGCAGCTCTGTATAAAACATTTCTATCTGAATTAATAACAATGATAGCACATTGCACAGCATTTTTGCTTTCCAAAAACATCTCTCACCAGCTGTCTCAGCTTTTCCCTAATCCATGCTAATTCTTCCTTCCTCTGTGTCTAATTTTCTAAATCTTAGGTGAGGTTACAGGTTATGTGAGAATTTATTTTCAAATTCTCCTTCATTTTAAGGGAAACAAAGGGCAACAGAGATGGAGGTCGACATGCAGATATTCAGAACTAATGCAGAATCACGATGGCTGCAATGACTGACTGCAACCTACAGCAGTCCGCACAGCACACAGCTTTAATTTGCTAAGCAAGAAAACCTGGAGAAGGTCCACATGAGACTGAGAGCACCAAACCGTTTCCCTGTGTAAAACTCATTTGGGGACTACCTGGTCTAGGGAGCTTGGCATTATCTAGGCTTCCCTTGACTGCTTCAAACACAGCCTGGGGGCGCCTGTAAATCTGTTGGCGCCCCCTGTTAGAAGGTTGGTATTTCAAGAGATATCAGTAGTTTTAAAAACAAGATTATTCCAATTATTCTGAATTTTGCACATAAACAAGTGGGCATTAGAGTATCCCTTCTGCCACAAAAAAAAAAAAAAAAAGGAAAAAAAAAAAGAAAAAATGTATTTCACAGATTGTTATGAAGGCATAACAAAGGATAGCTGGTCTTCCAAATATTTTCAAGAAATTCTGATTGATTTGAATCTTAAGCATATGATCTGTAGGAGGAAATACAGTAAAGACAATAATTAACAACATGATCTTTAGGAAAAGTTCTATTTTTTCAAAACATTGTTACCCATTGCTCAAATAAAACAAGCAGCCTATTTCTCAGTTTTCTTTTTGCATTAAATTTCATAGAGGGTGAACACTGAAACTCTCAGGATGACCTGCAGCAATGTCTCCTTTAAGTATTCTGAAGGAGGGAAGAACATCTTACACTATTTCAAATGTGTTTTTAAAACGTATTAAAAGCTCTCAAAGAACTGTAGATACCAATTAGACCATGAAATAACACGTCAACTTCTTTTAGAAAAAATCTATTTCATAATTTTCTCCTTTTCTACATCATTATGTAAAATTTCACTCAGTGAATTAAGATTGTAAAAGACCTAAAAGACCTTGACTGAAGTTTTAATAAAGATAAGACTGAAGTTTTAATAAAGATAAGGTCTCCTTTATTTATTTATTTTTTTTTGGTAAGAACCATTATAATTTTTTGCATTTCTGACATATGCTCAGTAAATTAGAGCCTCTCAGGAGTGAAATATATATTCGCTACTGAAATATCAGATTAATTCTGCCAGGAAGATACACTGAATCTTATATGAGACCACAGGCACTACCAATTTTATTCTGTTGCCCATGCTCAGACTTCATTAGTAGCTTCTTATTGCTGATATCTTCACTTCAAGTTAATTGGATATTTTAAGAACTGCATGAGTTGAAACAAAGAATATGCTGCATGGGTTCAAACAAGGGTGATCAAACAAGCACATGGGACAAATATTAATCCAGAACATTTTACAAACTGTGAAATCATTCAGGGATTGATGTAGGCTAGTGTCAATTGATTATTTTCAAGGATAGCTCTGCAAATTAGTATTAATATCACTGAAGTAACATTATTTCTGAATACTAAAGCCTTGGCCAATGAAGAGAAAAACACTTCAGAGTTTTAGTTAAAAAGTTATAACTTTCTGAGATAAGGAGATGTCTAGTAATTTTTTAGACTGCCAATTCAGGTCAGGTTTAGAAATGGTGAATCAGTTCCAAATCACTGTACTTTTACTGAATACATTTTATAGTAGTCATGCAAAGTGATAAAGATTCCTGGTTTGGCCTCTGTTCTAGTGATATTGTAACTCCTCTGGACACAGACCTTTTGATCTGCCAGGTCCTTGCCTTTCTCTCCATAAACTCTTTCCAACAGTGCATTCGAAAGTCACCTTGAAACTCTGAGATTAGCCTTTTCGTTTTCCCCTCAATTTTCCCTACCTATCTCTTTATTCTCATCAGATCAGAGACTTAGATCAGTTCAGCATTTCCAATGCTGTCTGCTTCTCCAATAACTGAAAACAGGAAATCTTATCCTGGCCCCATTAGTTTTAGCAGCTAGGCAAAGAATAGTCTAGACGCCTAAACCAAGATTTTGCCAGAAATCATGGTCTAATTTGCAATGGATTGATCTCTTCTCCAAAATAACTACCAATAGGATAAGAGCAAATGACCTCAAGTTGCACCAGGGAAGGTTCAGGTTAGATCCTAGGAAAAATTTCTACACAAAAAGAGTAGAAAAACATTGGAAGAGCCTGCCCAAGCAAGTGGTGGAGTCACCATCCCTGGCAGCGTGCAAGAAATGTGCAGATGAGGCACTTAGGGACATGGTTTAGCAGGCAGGGTGTTGAGGGTCTTATCGTTGGACTCAATGATCTCAAAGGTCTTTTACAACCATAATGATTCTATGATTGGTATAATCCAAAACCACTTCTAGCCAGCCACCATCTAATACTCAGTATGTGCCTCTATTTCTTCATCTCCATTTAAGAAAACACAGTAATAAGGATTACTCATTTATTTCAGAGGGGAGTTTAGTAACATAGGAAAGAAAAATTACTAAGCACAAGTTGTCTTTGCAGCCTTTACTCGGTTGTCTCTGCCAGAGACTTTCAACACCCGTGCTGAATCTTTGAATACTTTCAGATTTTGAATACTTTTCAGATGGTGTGCAACCGTCATTGCTTAAACTGGCACACCTAACTTTCTTTTACCAGAATATATAGAAATCCTAAAACCCAGATCCATTCATGACTTCTACTCCAAGACATAAAATATAATCTAATCCAGGACATCAGATTTGGCTTGATCTTGATCTTTGAGAATGAGACTAAAAATACAGTCATAGTAAATATAAGAATGTGTTGAATCTCTACCTTACATGAAATTTCTGAGAAAAAGGACAGAATTTTTGTCCAAGAAGCTTCCGAATAAGGATCTTATAGGAAAGAGAAATTCTGAAATAAAAGCAATTGTATTGTTTTTGCAAGGTCTGCAAGAGAATATATTTTTCCATGGGTACATAAGCACCAAAATGAGCAAATTATTTTCATAGCACCACTGAAAAAATGTATCTTCGGGGCCAATTTATCATAGGCACCGACATTTTATAATTTCCAAACAAACCCCAAACATTCTAAGCTAGAATTAAGGCTGAGAACATATAATTAAAATAATAGCTCCGTCAACATTTAGAAAGTTTAAAGTCAGTAGGGAAAAATTGTAATTTATCTGGAAGTGGAGCAAGTTAAGCCTAGGAAAGAATTCAGCTGTGATTTGGAAAGGTGCCATTAGGTATCCAAGAATCCATAACTCTGACCTGAAGGGATATTACAGCCTGTCCTTATAGTCAACATAATTTAGGAATATGTGGCCGTAATGAAATTGAGCTTTAAAAAACAAAAAGAGGAAGAAAATAACAGTGCTAGCCACGGCAGATATTGTTTTTTTCAATTTTGGCATCACCATAGCACTGAGCGGGTGAGAATGTTTTTAGACTCCATTCAATTCACTTGCTAGAAGCAGCTAAATATCGGTGATTCTTGCGGAGTAAATGCAAAATGGCAAAGATTCCTCAGGATCAGAGTTCACTGGTGGAAACCAAGGGAATCACATTGTCTTCAGCTATTTTGCCATAGCAAAAGTCAAGTAATTTCAGATACCTTGTGCCAGGCAAAAGTGCATATGGAATCCATTCTTCAGATCTGGGTGATTTTCAAGCCATTCGTGGTGACAGGGAAGTGACGTGAGCTGCAGGACAGGGCAGTCATTCAGCCCCGTAGCATCAGAAAGGCTCCAAGGCCTTATTTTTGACAATGATAAAATTACTTCCCCTCCATTTCTGATTTTTACCTTCCTCCACACTAAAATTAGAGAAAAAACTTGTATCCTTGTACTTCTTTGATTAGCTGAACAAAGTAAAGCTAACCATTGACAGGTGGACATGGTCCACCATTGACATGGTGGTTGCCATGACCTCCCCTGCTAACACTCCAATATGGGAGGCAGTACTGACTTATGTTACTGAAGAACAGCAACAATAGTAACAACATCACCATCAGACTGAGATGGTCTCCAACTACAGCCGTCTTGAACATGGCCATTCCAGAGTACAGAATGAAGAGGTTGAACCCGCCTCTGTATTTCTCAATATTCACTCTCCGGAAATTTGTTGCCTTGACCTTGTCTGCACATTTCCAGGTACAGTTTCAGCTTCTTAAAAACACAATGACCAGTATCAGAAGAACAGCAGATCTCCTCTAGGTCCATGAAAAACACATTTGTGGGTTTATCTTAGGACCAAAGTTGCCCTTTCCATTACTGCATTACAAATGGTAATTCAAGTTACCTGTGTCCTTTTGCACTGAAAGCATGTCCAAAAGCTAAGCATCCAATGGGAAGTTAAAAAGGTTTCTCTTAACCTTCCAATGAGCACTCCAGCATTTCATACTACTAAATCTTACATTAATTGTCGAAAACAAAGGCTCAACAGATACTCCAATTCTTCTGCTTATTACCAGAGGTCTCTTGTTGGGATCTACTTTTGTCAAAAAAAAAAAAAAAAATTAAAAAGGCACTAAAAATATAATAAATAAATTGGATAGATATTCATACAAAGGTTCCTCTAAGTAAGGACATTTCCTTGACAGGCCCTATAAGTACAGGAAAGTTTGCTTTAGCAGTAAAATCCCTGATGCTTGCTATGAGACTCCCATCTGCTGAGGAATCTGGACACAGTTTGAGTTAGAAAAGGTATTTTGACACAAGGGAAAAGGAATTTACAAAATGAACAGTTCCTGTATGAGAGGCAGCTGAACCTGTCACATACAGAGAGCACAGGGGTTTTTACAATATTATTGATTTACATGTATGCATAGTGTCTAACTGTACTACAAACTAGTTTCAACCTAATTTGGTAACAAATACATACAACCAGAACTGAACTTCTACATTGCAGAAAATGATATTTAACAGCATGAATTAAAAAAAAAAAAAAAAAAGAAAAGAAAAGAATACCTCTTCCTCCACAGGAATTTTTTTCCTCCTAATCTTTTCAAAAGGTCACTCTCCTTTAGCATGCTGAACACCGTCAGGCCTCAATGACATTAGTAGAAATACACTCCGAATTTTGTATGGCCAGCCTTTAATTTCACCTCACGGAAGTCCAGGAATCACTCAGTCTAACTCAATATGGTTTAGCCCAACTAACCTCAAAAAGCACGGACATACGTACAGATAGAAATCTTCAAGTCATATATCCTCTTTTAAATATGGACACTTGATTACAGAAAGCAGCCAAAGCAGTAGGGTGAAAAAACAGTTTTGTGAATTTAGCTCAGCACGGTTAAAAAGGAGCACTCTATTCTGCACTGTTCATGCTCTTCCTTTTTTTTGGTCACAGCCAGCTTCAGTTTTATCCCACTTGTCGCTAAACTCAAGTTATTGCTTTTGAGTTCGGTTTTTTCTAAGTCCTCACATAAGGAATAGCCTAAACTTGGAGGAAGTCGGACATGTCTGGAGAGCAACTAAAAGGTTTTCAGCATTATGCTCGTAGGAATAAGCAATCACCTTCCACCCAAGTTTTCTCTGGATCTGTACTGTAAATACATCAGCATTGAAGGGTTTGAGACTAGGAGCAACAAGCGATAAAAATCAAAATAAAATAAATATAATAATAATAAAAAAAAAGGTCTGTACGAACACGCATCCATTAAAAACAATCCCTGGGCACTCTGAAAATATCACATTTTCCATTGAATTTATCCTGTCATTTTCAAGCACTATTGCACCCATTGAGATGACATGTTCAGTGAAAAATTACTTCCTAGCTAAGGCTGAAAACAGACTGTTCAACTGCAGTACAAAAATCAACTATCAATGTAAAAATCACACTCCATTAACTTAAAGATTTATAAACAGAATCTAAAGATGGAGGGAGCTGGGCCACATCAGATGCACCTCCCACAGCTGTAATTTCTATAGAGGATGGTGGTTATCTCTAGAAATAAATGTTAAGCCCTTTGGACTCTGTCAGCTTTAAGATAACCAACACAAGAAAAAGGGTTATTATCCTGTGGATCAGCTTCTGCATAAACCTTACCAGCAGATGCCACTCTTATACCACAGAAATACAGTTACAACTGTAAATACAGCTAGAGGCTGGTAAATACTTTGGGTAGTTCTTAAATCAAGTTTTTTTTTTTTTTTTTTTTCAGTTAGTTTTGTATGTAAAGTTTGAACGTCCATTCAAGTTTGAATGTCCATTAACACAGTATTCCAAAATATTCAAAGCTAAGTTAGAATGAAGGGTTTTTTTGGTTTGCTTTGTTGCAATCATTCTGAAGCAAATTTTTATCAAAAATAAAATGTTATTTTCCTCTTAATGCACCACAGAGAAAACAGAAAATGTATAGTTTAAAGTCAAGGCAAATCTGTGAAGAACTCACCAGATCCTTGATCTCACAAAATGAAATTAGTAGAAGAGGATCTAAGGTTTTCTTAGGCTTCACAAGGTAATGCTGAGTCTCTGTTTCCTCTTTATGCAAACTGAAAGTCTAAACTTACAAAGTGGGATCTGCCCTTTCTAAAAATGTTTGTTTTCTTGTTGAATTTTGATTACCACAGCTCTGAAAATCTTAAAAGAGAATCAGAAAATTACCCGGCTTGAGGTTGTATCTAATCACCTCAGGTTGTATCTAATTTAAGAGTATTTCTGTCTCATACAAGAGACACGTGAGCATTCAATTCTTGATTTACATATTCCACAGAAACATAAAATCATTTCTGCCTTGAAGCATATATTATATATATATATACATATATATAAAACTTACAATCTCCACATAAATGACATTTCATACTTAATTTCCTCTTTCAGTGCAGCAGATCGCATTAAGAGAGTGAAGACTTAACTACAGCAAAATCTGAAAGAAGCGAAGATAAAGAGGAGAACAAATCTATAATTTACATAAGTGATTACACTGCTAAAAATTAGGTCATCAAATAAAGCATTTTTAATCACTCTTGCCTTAAGCCATCAAGCCTGAAACAATTAATCTAGACCCGTTTTATGGTCTGTGGAAAAAGCCACCTCAACAGAGCATTTCCCTCCTGGATTGGAAGCCTAGAAATAAACGCATCCCTGAGCGTGGAGAGAGACATGGGGCCCTGTCCCCCCAGTCCTGCTACCCAGCCCAGCTGTCGTGGATGAGCGAGGAGTGACGCACTTCACTCCCACGAGAAAACTAGCAACATGTTTTATTGAGGGAAGACAGAGACTCAACAAAGTTCAGTTGTAAATAGACAGCAATTTAATGAGATTCAATGGCAAGTTTCAACCTGTTATTTACTGTATGGAGGACATTAAAAGTGTCAGGGAGACCCTCCTGCTCAGGTTCAGACAGGACACCCTTGGTTTCCAAAGTCCTCCTCAGAGGAGTCTGTTCAAATGACTAAATCTCCAGACTAAATGACTAAATCTCCAGAAAATTAGCCTAGTGCATGGAGTTTCCTTTTTCTTCTATAGAATGGGGAGGAGTTGGTAAAACTCAAGGAGGAAGGAAAGGTGATACCTGAAGCACATTTCCCTCTTGCAGCGTGGGCCTTGCAATCGTGCCTGGCTCACTGAGTGAGGAACTGTCTCCTCTTCCTGCACCTTAATCCCATCGCTGTTGGACTCCTTTGCTCACTGCAGCTGAACTGACTGTATACACAACTCAACAGAAAGCAAGGGCTCATTTGGATACACACCTGAGATGCTTTATATCATGCTTATTAACAATATTTCAGTGCAGAGAATAACTTTATCATCACTTGAACAGCAATTAGCTTCACATAGCCTGAACCTTGTCGGGAATCTCATTACCTCTTCATATATATCATTATGCTTTAAAGAGACTTACTTTTAGTTATATAGACTTCAGTAAAAGACATACCAGAGTATGAATGCAGAATGTGGCACAGGTTTCTGTCTTTACTTAAAAACTCAGATGTTCCTGCCTTTGGCTCCACATAGAGTCTACAGAGAAACACACGAGTCTACAGAGAAACACACATCTTGAAGGGAATATTATTCAGTACCCAAGTGGGAGTCAGGCTCTGAAATGCCTTCTGAAGGACTTCCTCTATTTTTCTTTAGATAGGAGGGTTTCCAGCCCCTGAACTTCGAAACCTTTGTTATATTACTAAAGCAAGTCCTTTAGTTTTCCTTTTGTGACCATCAATAAAGCAATCATTTCACCCGCTAATGTTATGCAGAGTCCCTTGGGAGAAAATGAGGCAATTTCTGTATAAACATACACATGCATGCACACTGCAGTTATTTAAAAGATAAAATGAATTAATTTCAAATGCAATTACAGCATCCAGGGAAGTGCAAATAAATGGAAGACATCCATGGGTGGAATTCAACCAGAATTCAGTCAATCTGCGGCCTTAGGGAACTATCCATATTCAGGAAAGTACTTTAAAATAACTATTATGAGTTAAATGAGTGTTATGTGTACATTAAGCACACGCTGAAACTCCTTTGCAATTCTAAGGTTCTGCTCTGTATTCTTCAAATATATCTTTGCTTCATGATTTTGCATATATATCTTTGCACAGAATAAAGTTGGTACAGCTGCTGTTGGAGCCAGTGCAGCTACAAAACGTTAAGGTATTTTGCTTCAATATAAAGAAATTTGCACAGGAGACCTACTGTTCTTAACCAGAAAAGTATTTTCACAACCTGATTTTTGAACTATGTTATGCATATGTACTGTGGATTAATTTCTCTCCTTGAGGTATTCATTTTATTCTTTTGCAAAACTGTAAAAAGATAAATAGGTATATGACAGGTTTTCCTTTTTTTTTAATCAATCTTAAAATGTAATCTTTCAGTGGCTTAATTTAATCCCATAGAAATTTATAACAAAGCAATAGAGATGGATATTGGGAAATGCTCATACAAGAATGTGTGTGGGCTTAACACATAGAGAACTTATTTGAAAATAATTTGATACAGTTACTGTGGTATTCCATTAAATATGTACTATACACCCAGTGAATGGTATCCTTTTATTTTTCAGATGTCAGTTTCTCATTAAAATAAGTTTTAGTTCAAGCGCCAGTTTCTGCTCAGGGGTCTCGTATATTGCTAACTGCATACAGGATAATTAGTATCAATCTAATTAAAAGCAGACTTCAGTCAACACACACAAAACTACTCAGTGTTATTGCTTTTTGCTCACCCACCCAGTGGAATTATCTTTGTTTTAAACTTTCAACTATATTCTGAACAGTGATATTCAATTGCAATAATTGTCAAAATGCCCCGGAGCTTAAACAATATATTTAAATTTATAGCTGCTGATGTGCCACCCTAACCTGCCAAATTGGCAGCTTGCTGCCTTTTAAATGTTGTGTTTTGATCTTCCCCCTGGCCAATATACACCATACCCAATTGTTAGGAATTGTATAGTGATATATTTCATATTTCTTCTTTCTACATTAATTACTATAGTTGCAGAAATTGACCTCTGAAATTAATAGCAAATATCTTGAGTGATAAAAGTTGATAGCAAATTGAATATGTAAAGATATCTTGAGTGATAAAAAGCAGAGAAAGAACATAAATACCCTTGGATACAGTTAATTTTTATGGAAATTTTACAGAACCTGCAGTTCTGTACACTGGCAACTGCATTCTGCTCCTTTTCATTTTTAATCCATCTAGCTATTCTTTTCAGTTTCCAATACAGATATCATTCCTCAGCATGAACAGCTTATTTCTGAATTACGTGTTTTTTTGTTTGTTTGTTTGTTTTTTTTTAATTCATGGGGAGGGACAAAATAAAACTGGATTTATTGACACAAAAAATATATATTTTTTAATTCATCACAAAAGAATGAGCTGACCACTACAGTGACCCATCATATTTTCACACGCACATCTGACTTGGAGGCTTTGATTATTCCTTCTCAATATCAAATTATCGCTTTCAACAACATTTTTCCTTAGGACGGGAACACAGCAAAGGAATAATCAGAGGTGCTGCAATTCTGAACACGCTAACTGAATCAACACAGTGAACAGATCATCAGCCCAGAAGTCTAATGGAGAGCAAGAGGGGGCTTAGAAAGGAGCATCTTAAAAAAATAAAAAATAAATAATTGCATTGGTAACCTCTGATCAGAAGAAAATCCTCTAGCTACTACAACATTACTTTCTGAATGCAATGGTAGTAATATCTCTCAGAGAGATATTTTTAGAGATACATCCTATATCCACTTCCTGTCATTTGACATATTAAAAATATTATTTACAATTAATGTCTTAATTTGAATAATATACTATATTAATTTTATGATTTTTTTTCTTAAATGATCATATTTATCATTAAATTGTACTTTTAACTGAATAAATAACATGTAAATTTAGAGAAGAAAGGTAAAATTTCCCATTTTAATTCTGCCAGGCTTGGTCAACATAAGTTACAAACTCCTGCAACAAAGAAACTTGGGCAAATTTGGTCAAGTACCACAGATGGGTCTTTGCACAAAGAACAGTTTTCATGAGTACAATTGGATCTAAAGCTCAGTAATTGTGCTTAACAATTATGCCGCAGACTGAAACACTTTACGGTCCATAATGGAAGGCACTAGATCCTAGCACCGTGTAAGAACATTATAAAAGATGGTCAGACACAGAATTTCCGTTACTTTCAGAAGCCAGATTTCATCATCACACAAAAGACAGCTACAAGCAGCAATAAAATGAGGAGAGTAACTTGTGCTCTGTTGCACAAAAGAAGGAACAGATGCTAGAAAGAGATTGCAGTCTGCTTTCAGTTAGACATAGTAGGTATGAAAAACTTTTAAACAAATTCCCCAAAAATCTAAATCAAATAATAAAAAAGGGAGATCTCAGATCTCTCATGGCAGCCCAGATCTCCTATGGCAGCAGAAAAAGACATCTAACAAAAAGAGTTCTCTTGTGCCAGAACAAAGACACATGCACAATTATTCAGCATATACTTGCTTTGATAGCTATTTTTTTGTTCAGATTCAACACTGTGGAAGATGGAAATTTCATTTTTAATAACCAAAGAGAAATTGCAATTCTTTTTCATGCTTCCTTATGTTTAATGCAAGGCAGATTTTGGACTGTTGCTGGATGCCTGGAAAAGTGTAGTACAAAAGATTCAGTCAGACATTTCTTTAAGGGCTGAGCTTCTCTGAGATACCATGCAAACATCCTAAACAGTTTCCAAAGAACTGAAGCTGGAGAGCTAACCTTCATATTGCTGAAAACTACACAATATTTTCCTACCTACAGGCTGCTTCTGAAAAGATTTTTATACCAATTAGAGAAAGCTTCTGAAACAGAATAATTTAATAGTGTATTTTTTCTCTCAGATCTGTGAGTATATAATCATTTTATCTTCTAATTTATTAAGTATGTGCTCATATCTGTCATATTCCTAATATTTAACCTGCAACATCATTATTATATTATGAAAATAATAAAATAATTTTAAAAATTAAGGCTCCAGGAAAAAAACAGATTATTTTTCTGAGGACAAAATAATTACCAATATATGGATCATGCGTGAAAATGTGTAACATCAAATTTTTACCTTATCTTCAGACAGACACACTTTAAATTTATTTATAATTTGTGAAAACAGGAAATGTTGCCTAATTTTCCCATTTCCCATTGCATTCCTATAGCAGTATTTTGAGCACAGCGACTGTTCAACACACTTTGTTCAACTCCAGTTTTCCACTAGAGCTTCCCCTAGTAAATCCACTGCTGTACACTTGCTTTGCAGCTAGGTATGAAATGTTGCTCAGAACCACTGAAATGACTGCAGGCTTTCAAGTCAGCTAAAGCAGAGTTGAATTTGTAAAAAATAACTCCAGGGGTCCTCTGTGGCTCTGCCATTAATTTGGTTGGTGGTCTTCAAATTTCCAGCGTAAAGATGTTGGTTTATTTTATGAAGTGTTAAGAGAATGAAGTACTGGTAAAGAGATGATTTATCAGAACTGGAAGGTGTTATCCTGACTGGCAGCCACAGGCAATCAGCAGCACTGAGCAAGGTCATGGCTGTGTCCAGATCTTCATTGGTCATGATGATGATTTTTTCATCACCTCTCATCCTAGCAATTTATCTGTTAATTATAAGCTATATAAATGGCCTTAGAGGGATGAATCTGCTCTCTTGCCAATAAATCTGTTTCTGGAGGAATATGGGACTGCTGGCCACTGTGTGGTTATTAGCCACACTTAGTGTGGTTATTAGCTAATGCTTAAGGAGAAACCTTTCTAGAGAGTTCAAAACAAGGAATGGAAAACCTCTTTTTAGAGGTTCTCCTTAGTACCAGTTCTTCTTAATTGCTCTTCTGCTTGTTTTTTTCATTTGGCTTTGAGTGGTAAAGATGACTGTGTAGAACAGAAATAAAACATAAAATATACCTTGCATTATTTATGCATAGTGCATTTAATGAATTTCTCTTCGAATCAGTTTCATCTTATAAATATTAATGCTGCAGTATGTGTAATTCTTTCTCAAAGGTGGTCCTTGACTAATCATTTTAGAGTAGGTCTACGCATACAAAATTTCTTCCCAGTTCACATAACCTCCCCTATCATATTTTACACTTTATTACTGCATTGAAAACCCTTATTGAGTTTCCTCCATTTTCCTCATTTTCTTTTTACAGACCTCTCTGTGAGGAGAAAGTATTCTTCAGAGATAACTGGGACCTGATCATGAACTCTTTACCAAGCTCAGTGTTCCCATTGAGCTCATTAGACTTTGGTGCAAACTTTCAGTAAGGAAGAAAAATCTGACCCCAGATTAAAGCTAATATCTACTGCTGTCAATGAAGTCCTTCCAGTAAATTCTGGGAATCTCCTAGTGAGAAGGCTCCTAATGCAGGAGAAAAAAATATATATGACATATATCATGAGCAACTTGAAATACACATTGCCTCTCTTCAGATAGTATAGATAGATATTCAGTATTCAGTATTCAGATAGTATTCAGATAGATATAGTCTAAAAACTCCTTATGTTTGAAGTAAAAGGCGTGTGTTTACTCATGCTACATTTACTGACACGAGATAGATGGTCAGCGATTTTTTTTTTTTTTTTTTTTTTTTTTNTTTTTTTTTTTTTTTTTTTTTTGTCAGAACTATGAAGTATTTGAGTCCTGAAAACAAACTCCTTTCTTTGTGTGAGTCTTAAAAATACAGACCAAAGCTGGATATTCCTGAGGCAGGAAGCTAGTTTCTGATGCCTGGCATCTGCTTAGAAGACACAACATTTTTCCAAATTGAAGAAAGCAAATAATCCGAAGAAAGGAAAGGGAAGAATATTGAAGAGTGCCTTTTGCCTAGACAGAAGCATAATTAATGATCTGCATATCTGGTTATCACAGCTTAGGATGTTTTAAGTGCTTGGGTTTAGATACTGCAGTAAGGATAAGGTGAAGAATAATGCATAGCTGGCTGCTGAAGTTATTATTATCATTATTATTTAGTAAATCTCTAAAGACAAAGCATAATAAGCTTTAAAAATGTTTTACAATTTGATCAACTTATTAATGAGAAGCTGCCAAGTACTTTTGGAGGTCAGACACTGATCCACATGATCAAGCATAACTCACGGAGATTGCTTTGTATCTGAAACCATTTTCGGTATGCTGCAAATCACTAAACTAGCAAGTATGCCATTTTCAAAATATAACATACATTAAACTGCGCAGCAAAGATGAGGGGGAAGTTAAGTTTGGAAGAGAGTTGCTATAATGTTTTTTCAGCTGCTTCGCTCTTTGTGACATTCTGATAAGGCTAGCTGTTTTGCAATAAAGATGTAAAACATTGAGAGGTTTTTGATTTTCCTTTTATTTATTTATTACTATGTACAATAAAAACAAGAACCTCTGAGTTATTCACTTTGGATGATCACTTATTAGCCTCATTCTGGCCTGTTTATTGGACTTTCATGTGGCCTTAAAATTCTCTGCAGTCTCATACCTTTTTCTGACAGGTCATCACCAGGAATAACTGAAACTAGTAACTAACTTGGAGGGACGGCAATAACTAAGTTTCTTCTTTTGTTAAATAACAAATAAAATCCAAGGGAATTCCTGAGGTTTTCTTTGTTGATTGTGTAGGTTCTAATTGTTCAGGCAGTGATATATACAGGAGCAAGTCCAGTGGAGGGCAACCAAGATGTTTAGGGTGCTGGAGCACAAGACACATAAGAAGCTGAAAGAAAGGGGCTTGTTCAGTGGAGAAGCAGAAAAGTGTCTCGAGCAGAGACAGCAGAAAAGTTTCAGAGAGAAACTACCATCACAGGACCTAGGATGGAGTGGCCAAAGAAGTTTTCTTTTAGCCAAATCACAGCTGAAGCACATGCTTTTTGAGGAGAGTCTGAGGGAAAGGAGCTTGTTCAGCCTGCAGAAGAGAGATTCAGGGAACCTGAGAGCAATCCTCTGGTTCCTACAGGAAGGCCATCAAAATGGAACCAGGCTCTTCATTCTGCTGCAGGGCAGAAGAACAAACAACAGGAATAAGTTGAAACAACAGAGGTACGTTTTTCACTGTGAAGGCACTCAAATAGTGGAGCAGATGGCCCAAAGAAGTCCCCATCCTTGGAAGATTTCCAGATCTAATGGATGGGTGTAAGGAAGGAAGAGACAGATTTGTTTTAGTGGTGCACAGCAACAGGATGAGGAGCCATAGGCAGAAGCTTGAGCATAAGAAAATCCAGTTAGATAACAGGAAAATTTACATCACGAATATGGGCAGTCCCTGTAACAGGTTACCCAGAATCTCCGTTCTTGGAGATTCAAAACTCAACTTGGTCCTGAGTAACCTCCTTTAGCTGAACCCACTTTAAGCAGGAGGGGGTTGAGAAGACCATTTCCAGAGGTCCTCTCAACCTAAATTACTCTGTAATTTAATGTACTAAAGACCATGCAGTCAGATCATCACTTCATTCGATAGCTAGGTTAAGCTAAGCATGTTATACATAGAGTACTCTTATCTCTAAAGGCAGTGTTGTGAACACATTGTACATGAAAGCCTTGTTCTTCATTAAAGCAAGAATAGGGCTTTTGTATTTACTTTATATTCGTAGGAACCTTTTTTGTCCACACTGCATTACTAATTCTATCTACCCATTCCAATGAGGGAAAAAATTACTTTTTATATCCCATTCAAATATTCAGGAAGGAACTGTGGGAGGAATATGAAGAATTGCAATAGAACAGTCTGGCTTAATATTGAAATACTTGTGTCAGAAACTTTGGAGTTGCTCCCTGTGAGTTATATTATAAGCATAAATGCATTGTAGTTGCAACTCTTCCTGTTAAAGGAAGAGCTCTCTTGCTCTTAGATTAAGGACAAAAATTGTGCAGCCGGTATGTTTGGCACCTACCAACTTCAGTGATAACATCTGAGCATAAAGATGTTAGACCATGACACAAATATAGGATGTGTGGTTAAAAGCTCTCAAAAGTACTCAGGTGCCTTTAGATGCTAACAAGGACATTTGATGCACAAGTACCTAACTTACTACTGGAAAACAGCACTTCAGTTTTGAGGTCCTACAGGGAATTTTAAGAGAGATTTACACCACTTCCTTAACATAATTTAAGTCATCCTGTGGAAATAATCTGATGTAAATCCTTCAAGCATAATAAAATTATTTTTCTTGGACCTCAGCAAAAAAAAAGTGCATTATTTTATAACCACTAAGCATATAAAAAAAAAAATGCTTAAAAAATTATAGAAGACACATGAGTAAACACAAACGGCAAGACCTTTCTTCCCTCCCCCCTCAAAACAGTACAGGTTCCTTTCCAGTATTCTTATTTGCAGACTTTCAAAAAGCTTTCCACTAACCAAAGTGGACTCATATGTGTAAGAATGTTTTCAATATGCATGGTAACATGAAGACACTGCTTTGAGCAATAGGACTGTGAATAACAAAGAGGCTTGAATTAAATTAAACTTTTTTTTTTCAATCAACATTTAGGGAGGAAATTACCAGAAGCAACCTCAGGGTGGGGGGAAGCAGCCTAGAGCAATTCAATCCAACGAATAACTTGAGAGAAGCGGGGAACAACACAAGTCATTTTGGTTCTGAGAATAGCCTTTAAGGATTAGATCCCCAAAAGATCATATGAAAATCCATTCCTTTAAAATTAGAAGTACCAAAATAAAGGTATTCCTGAATTGCACAAGAGACACTGTTGACATGCAGACAGGCCAACGATTATAGGAATAAGGAGTTGAGAAGATCACTCTATGCAATCCAAGGCTTGTATCAAAAGAGAGAGAAATAAAAAAATGAGAGAATAAAAGTTACTCCTGTCACAGAAGTTCACTTTACTATTGACTATATTTTTCTATCTGGAAGGTGGAGGATTATCATCTCAGTTGACCAACTGTTAGGTCTACAATCATTATTCAACAATCAAAGTGCCCCTGGTTTTCTGCATGATCACTGATATTTTAAACTCAGGCATTAGTCAAGCCCTTGGATGGACTGAAGGTGTGGCAATCCAGTGATTTGCAGAAGAACGCTGACACTAATTATCAAATACATGCAAACAACTTGGCAAATATCCACTTTGAATTATTCATATCTCTGCTTGACTGCAAGCCAAGTCTGCATTGCTGCTGTAGACAGCTCTTGCCTCCTTCAGCAGAACATCCTTGTGAAATCTGGAGATTGAGAGGACATTGACATATCAAATGGCTCTAGCATACCTTCACAATTTGATGAAGTTCCTTCTTTCTCTGAAGTGCTTCTCTGAGCTGCCATTTCTCTGACCTGTTGAAACACCTTCTCTCTTTACCATTTATCATTTTTTCTTTCTTTTAACTTAGATGTTGTCATTTTAAGAGTGAAATCCACAGATATTAACTTTTGCTATAAGTTAGCATGGTTTAGAGAGAATTCGTATTGCTATAATGCCTAATTTTTAAAATCTCACTTGTGCAACTGAAGTCAATTGGTTTGTCCCTGTATTTCTGTGGGCATCATTTAAAGAGAATAATACTTTATGAATGTCTACGAGGTTTTAATTTAGGCCTTTGTTCTTTAAGAAATAACATATTTGCTCTGCTGCTACGTTTAACAGAAAAAATCACAAGTAGCCTGACCACATTTTGAAAAGGAGGGGAAACCCCATTCTAACCTTTCTCTGGCATCTCTTACTGGAGTTAAGGAGACTGAAGAAACTTCAAGAATAACAGCAGCATCAGTGGAAACAGCTTCTGTCTTGTAGCTTTTTGAGACACCTGTCTTTTTTAGCCTCCTTCCTCCAAGCTGTAGGAGCTGCAAGTTTGCCAAGTAACACAAATCTCTTCTACCACCTATCTCACTGTATGAGAAGAGCTGAATAAGTCTTTTACTTTCTTTTCTTTTTCTTTTTCCTCCAAAATATTGCTTCTGTCAAATTTCACTGAGATGCTACAGGATATTCAGCATAACCCTCAAAATTAAAGCTCTTTCAAGGAGGATCACTGCTGAGACTGCTCAAGGGTTTCATCATTCAGTGAATCCATCAGCGTTACCCTTACATGTTTAAATGGCAATGCTGACTTTTTGTGTCCTTTTCTTCTTCTCAAACGGGAGAGCATCCCAAGGCACCTCAGACGCGCAACTGAATTGCTGACCGAAACCACATAAACCTTTGCTGCTTTTACATCAAAGTACACTATCTTTTATTTGAAATTTTATTTAAGGTACTTTTATTTTGAAAAGCACCTTTTATTTGAATTTTTCAGCATTTAGTGCATTCCTCCTACTGTTCCCTTTGCCAAAAGGAGCCAAATTATTTTCATTTGATTTGATTCATCAAATCAAATATTTTATATAGTTTTATTATTTATTTGTTAGGGTATATTATGAATGATGTTTAGTTTGTTCTCCTTTCAAGCACGTTTTAAATAGCATGAATGAAAATGATATGTTAAATGGCTGTAGGTCTAGTGACTATGAAGGCTAATTATTTGCTCCGGGGTGAGCTTAGAGGATCTGAACAGCTCTAAAGCAATTCAGAAGGAAAGCATTATCAGAGGACAGCATATTTTAAGCTACTAAATATTTTTGTCCAAAGGGTCCTACCCAGTCTTAACCATGTGTTTACAAACTACAACAAAATTAAGGATGGTCTTCTGTCTTGGAGATATAGTCTGAAATTTCTCAAAGAGTATTTATTTTCTTAGTAGAAGAATCCTTGATCATTTTAGTCCTTATGTGAGAACTGAAAGACCACATTGCAATATCTGACATATAACAAATTCTTAAAAAAGTATAAACATAAATACAGTCCATCCAGTTTAGTGGCACAAATGTTATTCTACAGGAAGGTATCCTGAACAGATGTGCACAGAAAGCATATAGTTTGCTTTATATACTGTCTTCTAGTGATATTTTTCCACATCTTCTTATTGAACAGGTCATCATTTTTCAGGAATGTTTTCCAAGGAAATTTCCCTAAGCTTTTGGACTATGTGTTAATTTCATATTAAAAAATAAAAAAATCTAACTAACTACTAACTCCAACTTTACTTCTGTTTGGATGTACATGCAACCAAGGAATAAGAGCAATAATTATTTTCTATCTGGAGACTAACTTTTTGGGGTCTTTCTATTGATCAAGAGATACAACCACTACCCTGTACCCTGAGTGTGATTACAAAATTTGTGATTACAAAAGTGGTCACATTATTTTTATCATTTGCTTCATCTTTCCGCCATGTCTTAATGTTTAAAATCTCCTGAAAACAAATCTTATAATATAAGTGTAACAGGTGAAAGGAAAAAAACAGCAATTTAAGAGATCTAATATGTAGAAATGAATTTTAGAGTATAATTCCCAGCCATAAAGGAATACACAAACACAAACAACCATTGAAAAACCTAGATTTGAACTATATCTTCCTGTTATAGCTTCCAGTAAAATAACATAGCAAGTGTTTATATTTGCAAAAAAGTATGCAAAATTGAAACAGAGGACAAGTATTTGAAAATACATAGTGCTTTCCCAAGTCCCCTGAAAGATAACTTTAAGGAAGCTGTAGAGATTTGCCCCAAATCCCTATGAAGATTATTCATATTCATAAAGATTATTCATATTTCAGAGCTTTCTTTGATGTAGGAGAACTATTGTCCTCTATAAATTGAGATATGTTAGCCTGAATTTTCATAATTGTGACATTTTCCTGACATACAAAAGCTATTATTCATAGTTCACAATGCTTCTATAAAAAGTAGTAGGGTGGATATATTTAAAACAGGATAATATCTCCTTTTTTTCTTTTTTTTTTTCTAAAAAGATAGAAATACAATATAAAGCTTATGCAAAAGAAAGATCCTAATCTTTTCAAGGAAGAAAATCTGCCATTATTTACATGAGACCACCACTGATTAAGATTATTAAAACAAAACAAGAAAAAGCTTTCTGAATTTTACTATTATATTTTAAATATTTGAAACTAGTTACAATGTTGCATTCTTATACAGATAAAGTAAGTCGGATTTCTTTTAGTGGGATAGTGTACCTCTTTTGTCTTTAAGTATCCAAAGAAAATCACAAATAGTGCGGCTTCTATTACTATAGTATTTATATATCATTTGGAATAATTGCATAGTTTGGATAACGTCACATCGTTTTTATTTTTCTTAAAAATGAACACATTTAACTGCCTTTTGATAAAGTCCAATATGCAAATCTCATTTTATCTTTCTTGGCAAAGACTTCTCAACTGCGACCTCACTTGCGAGATTTGATACTTTTATCTTTGCTCTTGTTAAGATTAAGTTGTCATGAAATTTGACTGCATCAATACAAATACTAATTCATCTACATACATCAAAGAACCAAAAGGATATGCTGTGACATGAAAGCATTTGATGCCGTTTCATTTTGCTCTCACTATACAAGGTACTAGCCAGAAAGTCATGAGTTACCAATACTCATTGTATTAAAAGCTGTGAAAGTCTGAGGATAAACTGTCTTCTCTTGTTTACTTGCTCAAATGCTAGAGGTTTAATGATAGTCCAGTAACTACATCTCTTCATTCTTGGGCATGTATTAGCCACCAAAGTCCAAAAAAAACGGTTTCTCTAAAAAGAAATGCATTTTACTAGCAGTGGAAAGTCAGTCCTCTGCAAAAAGTAGGATTTTCTGGGAGATATTATAGAAAAATGGGGGAGAAAAGAAATTAGAATGAGAAACCAGAGATGGATCATTTTTGTTAGTAACAATCATAGACACTAGATGGGGATGGTAGTCAAAATATAAAAATTGCTCCAAAAATTTAGTCACTAAGAACCTATGTGATACTTTATGTAAGCAAAGGATTAAGTTCCCCATGATTTCCACTGACTTGCTATTCATATTCATATCTAGAAATATTCTACGGTGGGCTGGTAAAGTTGAACACTTTTCTTGTCTTGTGTGCCTTGCCTTTTATCTATTCCTGAAATGGAGAAGACTAAATAAAACCTTTGCAGAGAACACTAAGTAGCAACAATAAAACTGTCCTAAATGGAGAATTTAGTTTTAAGAAATCCAGTCTTTCAACAAGTAACTCTACAAAAAATTACAGAAAGTATTCTAAGCCTATGAGTCAAAAAGGTTAAGACTGCACCACTGAAACATGTAATTTTTTCCCTTTTTTTTGAACATAGTGTTATCTCAAGCCAACATTCTCATCCTTGTGACTTAACAAGGAAATTATCTTTGAAGAAAGCAGGCTAGAAAGCTATATTAACAGTTGTGCAAAGAGAACGAGGGAATTGTCACATGGAGGAATTTGGCTATTTCTTGGAAAGGTTCAGATGATTAAAGATGATTTTTCCAATATTTATCATGATCCAGATAAATGATCTTCTGTCCAAAGACCAACCATCTGAAACAAAAGCAGTGCAGAGAAGACAAGGCAGTTATTTTATTTGTTAAGCTCAATCCCTGGTAAGATGTTGAGCACAACAGTCACTGAAATGATGAAGTATTATAAGTGAACCAAAACACATCACCTTACAGAAAACATTTTGTATTTTTGGAACAAGCAGAGACAAGACTTTGAAGTGGGTTGGCAGAAGTATCGATAAGTGCCAAATGGCGCAGAAAACCATTTTCAGGTCACTGTTTGATACGCAGATATTTTGTAGCGGAAGGTGCTTGTGCAGCCCCCCTTCTCCATATTTCTCAGCTGTGTCACAACAGTGGGGTCACAGCGACCCATGGAAAAAGTAACAAGGGTTAAAAAAATGAGAAGAACATGGAGAAGCTGCGGTACATAAACTAGCACTGCTGCCAGAAACACTGGTGGATATTATGGTCTGTGGAAACAGCAAGGGAGATGGTGCATTAACAGCCCTGAGATGCAAACAAAATCTTCCTAGAATATCTTCTAGGACCGAAAAATCTTGAAATGCATTTTCTTGTTAAGAAAAATGAGAAGACAAAAATAATCTGGCAGCTGCAGAAAAAACAAAGCAGTTCACCATAGTGTTGTGGCAAAATTCTTTGAAGGGAAATTTGCATGGAAATGATGACGAATGGTTTGTCATGAGCAGAAGTTACCTAAACCACATAGTGGTAAGCTAGAAAAAACAGAACGGGATTTTACTCTGTGGCATGCTTTAGCTCTCAAATATCAGAACATTTTCTTCCATTTCAGCAAATATTCATCTGGTTCAGTCCCCACTATTTATTTTCAATTGTGCATCAGCTTTCCAAGTAGTGATAAATGTAGTGAATTTCAAATCCTTAGATACCTTTCTTTGAAAAATAGCTGATACCAGTAGATTCAGTAAAAAGTGATAGATTCAGTAAAATACCAATAGATTCAGTAAAAAGTGGGTGCTTGTTCAAAATGTCTGTATGAGAAAATGTTTTAATATTCTCTTTTCCTTTTTCCGTTCAGATTGTTGCCATATATTATTTTCATTAATAATACAAATGCACACGAAAGAAAATTTTTCCTGTGTAGACAGACTTGGAGGAATTTCACAAGCCTGTTAACTAAATCTGTTATTTACTAAGAGAATAGGTATTTTCCTTAAACTGATACTTAGTTCCTCTGTATGTGCATGTAAGTGCAGGTACACACGGTTATGGCTCTGCTTAAAGGGGAAAAAAAGAGAGAGCCAGCACAAATTAAGGACATGAGGAGATGTATACAGATTCCAATTGCACAGTCAACATTCAAAGCTTTCCTACATATTGCACATTTCTGATTTGAACAACTGGACTAAAAATTCTTGCACAAACCTTTACTTTTCCAAGACAAATGTGTACGCTCTGCACATAGTCCCAGCAAGAAGTACTTCAACAACTGCTCCTTTCCTCTCCCCTCAGAGAGGCTCACTAATTCTTAATTCAATCTTACTCTAGGAAAAAGAGAAAATAAGAAACATACATACAAGATTAAGTTGAACAAAGTTTAAAAAACTTGCACTGTAAGAGCAGTTTCTGAAGCCTCTTATTAACATAGCTGAGCAGTTTCGCAAATACATGAAAATGGTGGTTATGAAGCATGAAAAGCTCAACACTTGGGAAGTTTGCATACGTAGAGCACAGCAATTTTTCCACAGCTTAAAATGTCACCAATAGCAACAATATAATATTGACTCCAAGTTGAAAGACAACCTGTTTCTTCAAAGAGTTACAAGTGTTCCCAGAATTACTTGCTTCTTGCTGCCCCATTGAGCTCAGGGTAAAATCCAACTTTGTGATTAATAAATTTTCCATTTTCATGTCATTTCTCAAAAGCCATTGGCTGGTATAGCTGCACCAGTTTGACTGGAAGGCACATGTATTATGGCAAGCTTCAGTTACTACACATTGCTAGCAGTAGCTTTCAGCCTGCTATTCGATACTGCTTATCAACAGCTTCACTTCTCTGGGATGATGTTTTTGAGAACTGTATTTAACTGTCTTCTACTAATCAAAGCAAATTAATTAGGTCACAAAACTCAGATTCATCTTAAATATTACATATTACCAACTCTTAAGCTAAGGAACCAAATTATAACACTATATCTTTTCCCCCAGATTTTACAGTTCTTACCTGTTTTATTGGTCAAAGAACTGCTTGAACACTTTAAAATTTCCAAGATGGCCATTAAAAGAAAAATTCTGATGCTAAATTGAGAAGCTTTCCCCCAAAAATGAAGAGAAACATACGCAACCCAACCGAATGAACCCTCTTCCTGGTTTGGAAGCACAGATTCCATTCTGGAGTTGAAAATCTTTTCCTGACAAATTCTGTATCACAAGCTCAGAAACTGCTAATGAAATCTTCCAGTTCCAGCTAAGAATATGTTTTAGTATGAGGGCAACTCATCAAAAAATTCCCTATCCAGTTCTGTCAGGTATCTAGCACATAGGTCAGTCACTGTCTACATCTGACTTTTGAATAGTCACAGAGTTCTAACTGCATCACTGATTTTCTGCCCTTCAGGAAAACATGTATGCATTAATCCTGTTTGAAAATTAGAACCCAGAACAGGCATCAGTGGCGCATGTAACTTCAACAGGCAGATAGAAATCAAGGAACAATCTAGAGCCAATTTTATGTACCCCCACAAACCCCTCTTCTCAGTTTCAGAATTTCTATCCATGTAGAGGAAATCTTGTCAGGGGATGCATGTATGTTACACTACTCTGTAAATCCATTGCAGACTTAGTCTTTTAAATCCAATCAATTTTTTAAAGGCACGAGAGTGCCTGAAACCTCTAAGATTTAGGGAGAAGAACCCACATGTAGGTCAGTCAGCTCTTTGCAACAGCAGCTGAGAGCTGAGGTTGAGAACACCACACTAGTGCCAGAGAGCCATGAAATGTCACTTAAAAGAAGACAACAGGTCCAACTCCAGTGTCACGCTAGCGAGAGGTGAGAGTAATGCCAGGGAAGCACAGCTAGGTCTAGGTAAAATCAGGTGAGACTCGGTATCTTGAACTTCATCTGAAGAAAAATACATTGAAAAAAGCTGTTTTGACTGTTTTCCCTAAATACTTTACCCTGCGGTAAGTCAGAGAAGCACTGCTTCAGTCACAGATATGGACCCATTACACTGGTGGGGGAGCTGGCCCAGGTCATCCCGTGTGTTAAATATTGCTCATTTTAAGCATTTTGCAGCTGTGCTTTTGCTCAGAAAACTCAGACATCAGCTGTTTTCCAGCAGCTTTGGCTGCTGCCCTTTACCATTTCCTGCGCCACTCAAGGCCAGTTGCTTGCAGCTCAAGGGAAAAACATTCAGGATCTAAATTTAGTGCATGTCCCTAAAGACACCAGAAACCTTTGAAATCATTTTCCCATAAGATGTCATGAAAAAAAAAAAGTTATCCCCATTTAGCTTACTGTCGAGCATTCATACTATTTCATCTTTTATTTTCTGCATGCATTTGTAGACTTTTTCAATGATTATGTTCCAAATATTTTAATGCATGCTATCTGCACTGAAAGAGTCCCAGAGAGTTTAGCAAGTTTAATTAATACAGGACTATGTGAGCAAACACAAGACCGAATGGGCAGAAAGACTAAAATATCACTTTTTTGCTTTGAATTATCCCTTTAAGTCAACAATGTGATGTTTTAGTGAGGTTCTGTAGGAAATGCTGACATATTGTTGCCTATTATCCCCATTCTAAGACTATATCTGTGACTTTTAAGTCCACTTCAATTCTCTGTCACCAATGCTAGGTTTAAAAAAGAAAGTGATCAAAACTCCTACTTCACAATGTTGAGCCTAAGAACACATGAAATGTTTGTCCAGTCATTCCCTGGAAACTTAGAAATTTATAGAAAATTCAAATTTGACTTGATTAAACCATGTTACAAATCTGAGGGTTTTTTAAAACAAAAATCAGGGTTTTTTTTAGCTCATACTCAAGCCATTTGTATTGAAAAGTTCTAGGATATGTAAATATACACATATAAGCAATTTGGAGACCATTCTTCATATGCAAGGTGGGGGCCTAGTTTTGTATGCGTTCTTGATAAATGAGATTTATTCCTCTGTCTTTGGCTTGTTTCCCAAATACTTCATGTGAAGACCTAAGCCTTCCCAGTGGGTTGAAAGCAAATTTAAGTTATACTAACGCCTCTTCACTTGCACTGTATGAACAATTTCTCTCTGAAAGGGAAAGCCCCTTCACAGGAAATTCTAACTGATGTCCTGAATACTCCTTTTTCTCAAACATAATGTTAACAATTTCCCAATTAATTGATCAAATCACAGTAGCAGATTGTACTTTTGTCAACTTATTTAGTAAAATAATACAATCGTTAATTTAGACTTTTTGGTTTTGGTTTTGTTTGAGTGAGGCCTGCCAGGCCTACATGCCAAGATAGGTCCTGTTTATGCTGTGATAATGTCAAGTATTGCACTACAGTGCTATAAAATACTCCGTTATTGACAGAATTGAAGAGTTGTGCATATAGATATTATATTTACATCAAAATAAAGATACTTATTCCATACATAAATACTAAAATGTTGGCTAATATCTTAAATAAAATTTTGCAAAGTCTTTGTAGTACTCAGAAGGTAACAGCTTAGCAAAAACACACCAAAAATGTGCTTAGTTCAAGCCCACTCTATGCCTCACCAGCAGTTCAAAACTGATATAAAGAATAAGCATTTAACACATTTTGTGCTCTATGAAATCTATCTCTTAAGGTCTAGTTTCAATGTATTGCTGTCAAGTAGCCATTAGAAAAATTAGGCTTTCAGACATAATCTATAAAAATTTTCAGAAAAAAAATATTATGAATGCCAATATAAAAGCATAAAAAGTCTTGGTAATGATGCTCTCTAATATTGCAAGAGTAGCTAATAGAATAAAGGACTATATTAACATAGCAAATCAACCCCCTCGCCTCTATTTGGCTTTATGATATCTGATTTCTGTCAGATACATAAATACATTGCTATAAACAGGAAGTCTTAGGAGCCAGATAGAGAAACACCTTCAACTATGTAGAAATATGCTGAAATCAAAATATTGTTTTGAAAAACAAATTGGACAAGAGAAAGGTGGATTGTATGTTAGGAGGAGGAAAAGAACTTTAAAAAATTCCTTTTATGGCATTATCTGGATACAAATATATAAACATAATCATATGTTCTTTCCATTATAATACAGTATGTGAATTTAACTCATTGCTTATTTCTTTATAGAAGTAAAAATATATTTTCACTTTTTTCCCCCATGTTGACAACAGAGGATAGTGTTCATATGAAATATTGTCAAGCAGTTTTAATCACATTCAAAACCATCTTTAAGAAAGTTTATTGATCCTCTCAAAAATCTGCCTTGCCTGAACATTAACTTCTCAAATATCTCTACATACTCAGATGAAGAAAATACGTATTCAGCTAGCACTAATTACTGTAATACACTCATCACAACTTCACCATAGGACCTCAAAGCTGTTACTTGGAGCATCTACTCTTTGAAAGATTGGTTTACATATTGCACATCAATCCTTATGGGAAAAAAAAAAAAAAAAGCCTTGCAATAGCCTTGATGCAGTTATTCAGCATGAAAAGGTACTTAGTTCAATTTGGATTCTCTCCCCAGAAAATACAACTCTTAGATGAATAGAGAAATATGAAAAAAAAACATATAAGTTGATTAGGAATCTCCAAAAATTTCACATGAGAAGAAAATTCATTTTGTGCAAGTATATATTTGTTTATGGATTTCTCTCAAAATTTAAGACTGGAAGGAAAAAAAAAAAAAAAGAACCACTTTAACTGCCCATAAAATTGTACATTTAGACTTTATTAGATAAATAATATTTGTGTTACCACTTAAATGGAAGGAAAAGTTTTTACATTTGAGTGACCATGCTATATACAGGACAAATAGTTCCAAGTCCAGATAGAAACAACAAATAAGTATACCTGTAACTCAGATATTATAATAACAATCAGGCAAAGCATTCAAATGCTATTCAGGAGTATTCTGTGTTCACTGAAAACCTACAATCCCAAAGTTTATTGCCTAGGTTGCCAATTCTATTAAAACCATCATCTATTCATGCAGTGCTCTACGGTTGATAAAAAGATCCAGAAAAAAAATGGGCAGTGAAGGACACAGCAAGGTGTATTCAAAAAAAGACATTCCTTACCTCGTTTGTTACTGGTAAATCTCCTGATTTTATCCATCCAGTTTCAATAGTGCATCTCATTTCTGGAAACAAGTGCCTATACCAGATACTCAATCTGCATTAAAATTTAATTTCTGTTTCCCAGGATTGCAGAAAAAGTTGTTGCTCCAGGAACCCTGGCAGATTGTTGTGAATCTAACCATCATAGTTATGCGGGAGGGAAGTAGGTTAGGGATGTGAATTTTTGGTTGGTTGTTTTAATTTAGTGTTGCCAAGACTGTGGAATTACTTCAGTGCATAAATTCACTTCCTATCTCCCTTTCCAGCTGCATCAGAGTGCTCTAGAAGTAACTTTCACTCTTTCTATAAAAGGTAGAAAAAGACACAATTTCATACTGCTTTTGGTTAGAAATAACTGAACGGGGTTTACCTAGCATTTTCAAAATATTTCTCTTTGGGAAAAGACCAGATCCAGTCTTTCCAGCTCAAAGTATCTAAACACAAGTACTTAGAGTAGAAAATCTTATTTGTAGCATTTCGGTGGGAACAGTTATGAGTGCTAGTCATAGCAAGATTCTGAAGAAATAGTACAAAAAATATGAAAGACCAAAGACCTTTAAGAAGGAAGGTACTTCCTTGATGACTTCCTCACAGGTCTGGAACTCCCTTCATGAAAGATCTTGTTGATCTGAATCTTTGTCTCCTTAGGAAAAGAAAACTCAAAATCAACTTCTGAATTGTCATGCTGCTGTCTGAAAATTATAGTAGGATTCGACTAATCTCACCTAAAATATGAAAAACATGATTTACACATATTTCTGCAGGTTTTACTGAAATGTATAATTTATCATCTTATTGCAAATTAGATTAATCCAGCCTTATTATTACTTGAAAGAAGGAAGAAATGTTTTCTTTATTATGATAGCTAGTTGGCCCAGCAATAGTTTTGTTTAACACAATGTCTGCTGAACATTTTTTTTTTCACCAGTACCATATAGACTATAATATAATACCATAATGTTATACTGGGAACAGGTCTTGAGAGACTCTATGCTTGCACACTTTTCCATGTAACCTAAGGTAAGTAGGTTATGTTCAGGCAGTGTGTTCAGTGTATTGCCCTTGTCGTGGCAGTTCACCTCAGGCTTGTTCATCTCACTGTTTGCCCTCTTTCTACACTAAGAGAGGGGGAGAACAGCACTAGTGTATTTCTACTGCACAGGGGCAATAGAAAAGTGAGATGGGGCTATTACAAGAGGTCAAGTACTCACCTAATAGCTGTTTATTCATATATCCATGGTTGTCTTCCTTTCTTTCCAGTAACAGATCATCCTGCTACAGTGCAAGTCAATAGTGTTTTGTTTTGAATTTAAACAGCCCTAGAACAATAAGGTTAAAAATCCCAATCAAATCGAAAATGGCAAGCAACACTAATATCCATCTTTGAGTCAATGTGAAATAATCACTCCCTCTTAACAAATGACATTTGGTGCTCCAAAATCAACAGGTGATTAGAAACAGGTATGGATTTGATATATATATAACCAGTATAAAATACAATTCAATGGAAAGCAATCTTGCTTTCTTCGGCATCTGTTACACAACGCCATATTGCCCGTTGGCAACTGGCACTGTTTGTTGTTTGCAAGAGTAACGATTGCTTTTTCTCTTTCCATAGATACAGAAATTGGTTAGTATAATTCACAAATTAACATAAGACATGGTGGCACTTTTTTTTTTTTTTTCTCTTTCTCTTTTTTCTCATAGTAAAATGTCCCATGCTGAAACAGCATTATTAGTAATAGACTTTGACTCATTTTTCATGTCTAATTTATTGTCTCCTCCACTGCCTTCCTGTCTCTCATACTACATAAAACTTACTAAACCAGTAGTTCAGAAAAGAAAAAAAAAAGGAGCAGGCCTATGTTAAGAGTAGTTTCCTATTTTTTCATTTCCTATTTTCATTTCCTATTTTCATTTTCTACTAAAGGTGGCAACTTGGCACCTTCTGATCTTGGCACTTTCTGATCAGAGGCCTGGGATCAGCAGCTCATTAAAATCACACCATGTACTCCAGAGTCCTTTTTAGAGCTCTCAGCCCACTAGTGTGGTACAAATAGAGATTTAGCAAGGTTAAAGAGGTAATGCATAATTCATTTGCCACATTGCCAAATGAGCAACTTTTTCCAGATTTGAAGTAAGGGAGAAAACGCGGAAAAGGAAAGTTATTTTTTTTCTCAGAGACAGAGTTTCTTTAACCCATTTACCAAAAAAAAACCACAAAAAACAAAAAACCACACATTTGTTTTTGCATTTGGAAATCCCTCCTTTAAACATTTGCCAAGTAGCAAGTGAGCATTTTATCCCAAGCCAGCATAAACATTTCTCCAAAGCCAAGCAGACTTTGCAGGTTTACATCTTGTAAAATTACAGAATATCTTTCAGCTGAAGATCTTCCACACATGCCAGTGGAAGAGGTGAGAAAGGTCTTACTTGCATTTTGATTATCAAAGAGAACTTTTCATGTCTCCCTTCCACTGCAGTTAAGGAAACCACTAGAAGTTTCTTCAGTTCCTACACCTGCACTGGGACACTGGATGCCAGTATGATCAGAATTATTCTATTGTGTGTTCTACATTTATACCTTTGAGTTTTTTTGGAAGTTAATGGGAAAAGACAGTTAAGTGCTTGGGAGGGGAAAGGCGACTGTAAGAGACTTTGAGAATTTTTAACATTTTTCATTAAAAAAGAACATTTCAGTTTCTCAGAGCTCATTAATTTGTCTAAATCAAAGCTATTCCGTATATACTATGCTTGTCTGAGGGAATGTCAATGTAAAAAGAATGGTAAAATTATTTATTGTTTTGCTTGCTTTCCTTGTACCTACCCATGTATACCAGTTTCTCTCACTGTTCCTAATATAAAATCACACAAATTTGATAGAATACCAAAACTACCATCAGTCCAAATTAAGGTTAAGACTAATATTTATCCAACAACCTGGGGAATGTCGTGGCCAAGAGCAGCTGGCCTTTTAATGAGCAAGAACTGCTGCTCCCCTCTTTCAATCCAGGTGTTTGTATTATAATCACTGTGACCCAAAAAATGTTTCAGTTCTCTGAAACCATCAGCTATCCCAGATTTCATGCCAGAACCATGGCAGATTAATAACTCACACTAAGGAGAAGTCTCCTTTTCTTGTACAAAGTGGAAAATACAACTTCTTTCTCAGTTTTGGGATACATCATTAGAAAAAGCAAGAAAGCCAGATTCTAATATGCCTATCCAAGAGGGAGCCCTAAAATATCTGGCAGTGCCATTTTATTTCTCTGAGCATATTCTATAAAATTTTAGACAAGTCATTTGTGTCTGCAAGTGCAAAAATCTCTCAAATGGAAAGTCTCCTTTTGGGCTAGATAAGCCACACCAAAGAGGAAATGATTTTGCTTCTCTTTGTAAGAAGTCTGGCAGAACCATCTAATCAGAAAAGATTCCTTTGTACAAAGCAACAAGTTGGGTGTCCATTTACTGCATACAGGTAGCAAAAGCTTCTGGCATCTGGAAATGGTCACTGCCAGGATCTTACCCCAACTTTGAATCTAATATTCCATACCTACTATTATGTCTGGAGGGCTATAAATGTATATTTAATAATACAGAAAAACTATTCACATATGCTTTATATTCATTTGATCCAAAGATTCAATATTACTGTACAACCATCCTAGTGTTTTTACAGTGTTTGGATATCTTTTTGTTATTATCAGTCCAATTTTATTATACCAGCTCTGCAAACAATTAGATAGACATATATGTGTATCTCCTTTTTGTTTTTGAGCTCATGAAACTTACGTGGTTATAATATTTATGTAAATTTTATAAAGAAATAAAGAGTGAGTTATGAATTAAATTGCATTCAGTGCTGGTAGGAATTATATGTGCAACTACAAGGCCTGTAACGTAGGAAAATTTGAACTAAATTCAGCTCCATGTGATGTAAAACACGCAAAAGTAAATCCTACTGTCATTTGACTTGCTTCAAAACCAACTCTCTGCAGTCGAGTAAAAGTGATGTTTCCTGGGTTTCGGCTGAAAAGATAGGTGGAGTTAACCTGCAAGCTTTTGTCTCCATCTTAAACATGTTCCGTCTTCTGCAGAATTGATCAACTCCTATGTTACTATTCAGCATATTCTGCTGCTAACATTTGTGCTAAATTGCTTTTAAGCACTTTAATTAGAAAGTCCAGAGACCCTTGTCAGTCGTTCTGAGAGATAACACAAGAGCAGCATAATAAATTAATATCATATCATATCATATCATATCATATCATATCATATAAAGCTTTATCATTAGTAGAAAGCCTCCCCGAAACATCTCACTCTGCTCTTATTCCCAGTCCCCTAAAGCGGGACTTACGTGGCTGGCTATCTTCACTCTCTCCCCCGAAGAAAAAGATCAACAGCACAAGCATCACAAGTGACATATCTGGTTATAGAAGGGCAGCAGCCAAGCCAGCTCTCAGGACAGATAAATGATCAAAGGTAGGTCTGGTAAACAGACACTGTGGCTGTTTGTGGGGTCCCGTAGCAGGAGCTTATCACTGCTGAGGGACAAGAGGGCAGCCACGATGAATGAACCACACCACAGGCGTTCTTTTAATTAACACTAATTTTCTTCAGTCACTTAAAAGCTGGTATGTCCAGCAGTGAGGTAGGTAACTGCAATGACATTGCTGCTGGCAACCCTTCTTCCTTGCATGACAACCTCTGGTAGAGGAGTGAGGTATAAAGCCATGGACCCTAACACCTTAAGTCACTGAAGCTCTCCAAACCTCTTGCCAATACACATATTCTGACACGCAGTATTGTGTATAATATGAGTAAGAAGGATTTTTTTTCCCTGTAAGTCTTCCAGAGGATAGTGAAAATTGCACTACAAGTCCTGCAACTTCATCCTGGAGCTTGGCTGTGCAGAACATCAATTTGTGTGGAAGAAAGCATTTAGGATATTATTATTGCTTCATATAACAACCTCTTCCTATGTTATGAGGAACGTCTCTTCTTTTTTTCTCCATGACCATTGAATTGTTGATTTTCTCTTAATGAAAGCTCTGGGTCTCTCAGCATGTCATCCAAACTCCGTTTTGGGCCCAATAATCTTGCCTGCCAAAAGGACCATCTTCCATTTAATTTCTTCCTCTAGCATTGTAGCTATTTATATGAAACAAACAAACAAACAAAAACAAACAAACAAAAACATAAACTGTGAGAAAAATCATCAATTGCCATCAGATCTTTAGGCCCATGTTAAGATTTGTTTTATTAAGGATTATGGGCCTTTGGTTTTTTATAACTACTTTGCTTATCCTTTCCCACTGTTTCTGAGAAAACAGTGGTTTTATATTCCTACTTCTTATTCCCAACCTGCCTTCTGCTCACGATGCAGAGACCATATCTGTGAGTAACACTCTACTTTTACCTTTTACAATTTATTCACCCTGCAGAAAATCTTTGAACCATACTGATCATTTGCAAGAGGATCCTTGAGGGAACATCTTGCACAGAAACAAAATTGAACTTACATTGTTGTGCTAATTACTGAGTTTAACATGAAAATTTCAGGGAGTGCAAAGCCACTGTATGGAAGAGCCTCATTAAGATACAGCATTCTGATTAACTGCTGAATTAATTGAATTCATACTGAAGGATAGATCACTTTCTAGGGCTGAGAACTCCAAGAAAAAAAATAGATAATGGGGAGAAAAGATAACCTAATTAGTTTATTTAGGTTATATCCTTATCACTTTTGTTTGCATACGCTATTGGTGTAAGGAAAATACTGTAAGGACATTTAAACAAACAGTGAAGATGAAGAAAATTTTGCAAGAAAGCTAATCAATAGTTCCACACACTTCCAGTCATAGTAGAAAAAGACATTGTGTGTGCATATCAAAACTACCTTTGAAAAGTTAGTATTTACAATGAACTGGCCATCAAAATTCATCTTTAAAAGTTTTTCCCAACTAATTTTTTTAATTGTGAATAAACTCAAAACTGATCACAGTCTGTGCAAAACAATAAAAAAAATCTTAATTTTATGAATTATTCATAATGGATTCTCTCCTAGCTCTATATAGCAATTTAGTCAATGACAGTCCATAACTGATGAGCCTGCAACAGGGTACTCTATTACCTTGGATTGCTACAGCTTCACTGTTGTTAGCATCTTTATCAACTTGATACAGCAACTTCAGACATAAGACATCACGCTGTAGTCATCCCTGCAACACCAAAAAACAGATTCAGTCTTAGAGATGAATTTTAACACTGTCATAATAGCCACTTTAGGGAGTAGAGACCATTTTATTACACTGTAATAAAGTAAAAAGTGCTTCCTTCATTGTAATTTTGGTCAATGAAAGGAAAACAAGCCTTGTAGTAAACAGAAGTTGGAAAGCGTACAAACAACATGGCCAACCTTCCATCAGAACAGGCCTGATGAACCAGGCCAGTTTCTTCCATTAAATATAAAAACATATCTTACTAACCAATTTCATTATGGATTTTGGCAGCTGAAAAATAAAAATAGACAGAACAAAAATGTTTAGTGGAAAACAACAGGCTAGTAGTCCCAAACTACAGTTATCCAACCCAACAACTCTAACAGAAGCCTTCCATTACAGGATATGTTTCAGGCTAATTCTCAGAGGCAGCCTCAAATTCACAGCTATCATAAAGCCAAGGCCCAGCACAGTTTCCTCTTCCTATTTAAAGGCAGGTTGTGTTAAGGAAGATGTGGTTGCTTATTCAATTCCCTCATAACTGCATTATCCTTTAATCCATCTGATGTAGCTATTTGGAAACAAAGTCTGTCTCAGCTCATGCCAGCTATGATATAGCAAAGCAAGCTCTTTCTCCCAATGAAAATTTTAACTCCTTCCTAAATAAACAACAGCCCAGTGTTTTCCTTTGCTCTTAAAATAATATTATGAACAGTTTTACAAGCATGTTGAAACCAGCAGAGAAAAGGCATTTCTGCTTTGTCAAAGTCCTAGTAAGTCTCAAAATGTTTCTTGGAGTAAAAAAATGTTGCAGTAGTTTTGTGATCTCATGCACAGCCCAGGAACTGTTTAACCACAAAACATGATATGTATTACAGTCCTGAAATCTGCATAAATGGCTGTGCTGGAATATTTGTACAATTCTGACGTTTTCCTCCAAAGCAAAACAGAAAAATGCTGTAGCCTAACTAATAAAATTTCCATTTGTGTGAAAAGATGCATCTATTAATGCTGCAGAAGGCAGAAGAATCATGAAATTCAGTGTGATCTAGTCCACTCTAGTGAGAATGCAATCCTTCACTATCTCATTTTATCAAAAGTGCTGTCCGCTGCTTAGTCCATGTTCTTAGCATTTCCATACTGAGATTCCAGAGACAGCACTGGCTACAGCTGTATCACCACCAGCTAATTACAGAGAAAGCACAAGAAACAGCCTATTTTGCAACACCCATGCTCCAAACACCTGCAAAAGCTAAACACACATTTTCAGCTGTCTGCAACCATAGCTGAACACTTCCAGATATCTGTCAAACTGATCACCAAGCCTTAAAGAAAAATGTGCCTCAATGGAACCATAAGCTAGTTCTTTAAAGATGTTGCATTCTATGAAAATAACCAGAAACAAGCTGTTGTATTTAAATTTTTTTTTGAATTTACTGTTACTGGCAAGTAGCAAGAGTGCTGCCAAAAGTAAGCGATATGTTAGTCTGACCAAATAGCCATTTGACAAACTCTGTTTTGGAACAATTAGTTGCTAATCTGAACCTGCAGAAAAAACACAGTGGAAGAGTTCAAACATGTCCCTTCCCTACTCCAATTTCAACTCAGAGTTCAGGTTCCGACCCTATCTGAATCGGTGTTATCTAGCTGCCACATGGCAACATTTCTCAAACGCCCTCATTAGATCCCATTAGATCCCACTATTATTCTGTTAATCTAAAAATGGATTGTGTTGGACATATAAAATAGCCCAAAAGGAGATACATTCCCTACAGAGAATCACATGCACGCTTGTTCTTATTTTTATGTTGAATTGTTTAAATCAAACACTCATCTTGCTTAAAGGCATCCTACAATACGATAGAAATATCATATTACTTTATCTTACTCCAGTGAATTGGCAACACAGATGCAAAATGATAACTTAGCCATATTTACCCTACTGCTGTCCTGCATTTACCTACCTCCTACTGTTTCTCCTTTATGCCTACCTTATACTAGTTAATTTTTTGTTATTTTGCAAATTTCCCTCCTCATTTGTTTTCTAACATTAGGTGTGTTGGTTGCTCATCACCTCTACCATTTAGCACTGTTACACAGAGAAGCAAGATGTCAACGTTACTGCTAGTGCTCAGTAACAGCTCATACTCAGACATACCTTATTTGTAATTTATCAAGAAATTATTCATTTGTTTTCTCTGTACCCTTCTCACCAAAATTACTAGGATCCTCAGGGATTCAAAGACCTCTGAAGTTCAGCTTTTTTCTCTCTGGCATAAGTTTCCTTGCTGCAAACCATCAACGCAAGAGAATAATATGCCCTCACTATGGTCATTACCCTTATCTTCCTATTTGTCCTTTTTACCATCCTCCAACTTGCAGACATTTTGATGACTTTTTTCATAATTCTGCTCTACCTCTATACATGTTCTAGACAAATCAGAACAAGGTCAAAAGAATTGCAGTGGCCATTTGCTACGTATGGTGGTACCACTGGAGAAATGTTACCTAAATAGTCTTAGAGAAGAATACACCTTGGGGGATATACCTTAGAGCACAGACATTATCTAGAGTCACAGACAAAAATGCCAGAAATTCTGAGTCAAGATATTTCAGACCAGTTTTAAAGTGACAAGCTTCCATAATTTAAAATTTTCTAAGAACAAAACTACCAGTTTTTAACACAGAACATATATTTTCATCTTAGATCTGTGCACCCTATTATCTGTATAATTTAAGTTCCGTAACATCCAAAAAGGTTCCAAAGGCTCCTCCAAAAAGGAGCCAAGTATATTTGTAAACAACTTCCAGCATCAAACACAGGATAATGAGTTCAGGGTATTCCCTAGACACAATCAAATATGACCAAGCACATGACTAACTTACTAAGTATATATCCATTGCATATTAAAAACATATGATATATTGAATAACAAATCAAATGTCCAGTCAGGAGTAACCTTGGCATAAGTTTAAAGGATGTTTTCTTACACACAGAGATTAAAGCTTAAAAGTTCAAGTACAAGCAAAACCTTTGACCAGAACCATTCCATATTGTTTTGGGGATATTCACTGAACCACTTTTGAGGAGGCTGCAGCCACTCAACTAACAAGTACAGAAGCATGCCAACAATTTATAACTTAGTGGGTGTAATTTTTTTCTTCAATCCCTAAATGAAGCAGAAATTACAAGTGGTTTAAATCTTTTTGTGTACACTTCCCCCTTGTAGAAAAAGATTTGTTCTTTCTGTGCCAATTACCTGTTATCTCAAGACTGTTATCATTGAGTGTGAGCTCATGGGTAACACAATATTTTGTACTTCAGTTATCTAGAAATATCTTTGCTATCTTCTTATCTCCTAAAGGATGCTACAGGATCTCTTTGGTCACAGACTGATATCCTGTTATTGCAAGGAGGAACATCACGTAAATCCCTATGAAACTCCATTACTGAAAGATTTGATTTCTTGCCTCTAATGATCCTCTTAGGAGAGTGAGAATATCACTATCTCGATGATTAAAAATCTTTCATTTGGCAGCCTAAATTTATTAATGCTCAGTTTTTAATCATTTTTCCTTATGACAAACTGTTGTCTGAATTATTTTTTTCCATTCCTGTCGGTTACTTCCCAGATATATTTGTACAGAACAATTACATCCCCTCCCTGTATACTTGCCAGGCTAAACAATATAAGCTGCTCTGGTTTCCTGTTGCTTCTTCCACCTGATCATTGTCACAACCTTTCTCTGTTAGCCCTGTTTTGTGCCTTTCTTGTTTAGAGTCCACTGTATATAACCACATGACTATAAATCCCCCAAAGTTACAGATGATTCAGTGATTCTATATTCCATGAATAAATAATCCAAATATGCTGCACTTACTATGCTTTATGTTGCATGACTGCACTTATATGATGATGACTAAAAAGAGTAGAAATGGAGTTAATCATCCCCATCCAAAAGAAATGTCCCCACTGTCACTGAAGGGAGAGAAAGGAAAACGATTCAAAACAAATTTATCTTCCTGTTTCCACAACTGAGGCAACCGTGAAAATTCAAAGTAAATTGTCTGTGTCTTTGAGGGTGTCAAGGTCAGGTCTGTTCAGCGCAGCTATCCTATTAGGAGCGGAGAGACGGGGGATGACTGTCAAGGATATTCCTATTCCAGTTTGGTGTGCTCTACATGGCTCCTGTCAAAATATCATCTTGTACTTAAGACAATTTTTGTTGCAATTAAAATAGAAACTTTTTTTTTTTTTTTTTTCCTGTGGAATCAGTAAAATTAAAGCGTGATCTCAGGGCTTTATCCCAAGCCAGAGCGCTGGACTGATGCGAAAGATACAAAAGCTGTTATCCCACCTACTTACATTCAAAAATCCACAAAGATCAAAAGACGACAGAGTTCCTTAACAAGCTCAAAGTAATCCTTAGATTCTTGATCTCCTGCTTCCTGGCCCTGCCTGCTGCTCAGTGACACCAAACATCTTGACCTCAGAACACATTCCTGTTTCCTTCCACTCACCCTCACCTCCCTATCAGCAAGCTAGGGAGCTAATTTTCAGCCCAAGCCGCTGAATTCAGTGTCAGCCCCCAGGAGAGAGACAAATAACAGTAGGAGTGGCATTGGTGGAGAGGCCTGGTCCGGATTACTTTGTATCCCAGATGTCATGGAGGTTAGCCTTTATTCCTTAAATGTGCTTAAGTGGCCATACGGCTAGTGGTGGTCTTACAGCTTCTTTTAAGTTCTGCAGGTGATCCACATTCATTCTTCCGCCTCTCCCCTCATCTATCCATCCTTGAAGTCTTTCAAGGTAGACAAAGCTACAGCTGACTTGATCTAGCACTGGTAACAGTTCTGCCTTGCGGGTGAAGTTGAACTAGATGACCTCCAGAACAACCATTTCTACTGCTAAATGAAGCCAGTTTCCTCCTTGCCCAGGATCTCCCCACTTTGCCCCATTGCCATAAAAGGCAAGTGCCCATCCATATAAAGAGAAAAAAAAGGAGAAGTTCTGCAGCCCTTACTGGGGAGGGGGAAGGGTGTTCCAGCACATTCAGCCCCGTGTCCAGGGTGGCCTCCAGAAAGCCGGGAGGGGGCATGAGTGTACGACTGGATGAGTTGTACCAGATGGCACACAAAGTGGCACAGCCTCACAACATATAAACCCTATAGGGAACATTACCAAGCTTTCTTTTGGCTTTGCTATGGAAAAGCACCTGGAAAAGCATTAGCTGGTCTAAGGAAAAAGCATACCAGGCTCTATCCTAGTAATTTAATAGCACAGAGCAGGCCTGGACCAGGCTCTGATTAGCGCAAGTATAGCCTTTAAATCTAATTACTTCAGGATTGTGCTAAGCTTCAGGTGTGCTTATCCATGGTATTTGCTGGAAGGGTCTTATACCGCATATAAACAACAGTGTAATGTGTTTTGGGTGTCTCCCGTCGGGTTTCACCAGCCAAGTTTGTTTTCCGGCGTAGCTGGAGTTACTGCTGTACTCTCTCCAACACAATTACTCACAGAGCTCTTGTGTTCTTTCCCTCTCTCAGCATGTTGCTTCCTGTGACATTTTCCATAACATCTCCAGCAAGTCCCGAGCCTTATGGGAAACAGAAGCGAATCATCCCTCCGAACTCGGACCACACAAACAGAAGGCTAAAAGCATTACAGCAAAACGCATCCCTGAGCAAAGGCTGGTCAACATAAACACTCTGCCATTCTGTTCCAAGTACAAAAAAGCGCTTTTTCTTCTGTCCTCCTGCTCTCTTAAGAAAAGAAAGGAAATATTTCTGTGGAAAAAAAAAAAAAAAAAAAAAGTACGTTCTTGTGTCCAAGACATAAGAATAGGATCTTACCCAAAGATTTGCACATCTGGGAATTGTGAGTTACATTAGTGCACATAATAGAAATGCACATATTGTAAATGTTACTGCTTAGAGACAGAAAACTGTAGTACTTGAGTCTTTTGAGCAGAATACCAGCTGCTGTTAATCACCAAAGCTCCACCAGTTTTAGTGGAGCTCTGCCCATTTAGAGCAGCTGAAAATCATGCCCTTTGGCATTGACCTTTTCCTTAGATGCTGCCTATCTGCAGTTGTAGCTAGAGCATCATAGCTCCTGGTACTACTTTTGAAGGGGCCCAATACTACTTTTGAATACAGACTTCCAGGTTCTTTGCAGGCATGTTCTGAGGAGAGCGGCAAGCTGGACTAAAGGGATACCAGCACCCAGTAACCTACATCCTACTCTTCTAAAGATGAAGAGTAAAGAAGGAGTACTTATAAAAAAGTTTTTTGTAACATGATATTGATCCCTGGAGATCTGTTTGCCTTAATGCGCATGCAGTATTTATGAGAAACACAGCACCATCCAAATGTACTTAAACCCCTACATTTTTCTCCTCCCTCTCCTCAAGTCAGGTTAATCCTCCATCCAGCAATTTTTTGAGTGGTTCAGGCTTCCTGCCATTGTTAGCTTTCCATGAGACAGTTCAGTGCTTTAAGAGTAAAGAAACGAGTAATTCTACCACCAGTGATGAGCTGTTCATATGCACTAGGCAATTTTTATGGCTTGTGTAATCATTAAGTGATGCTACACAGAAGGACAAGCCTGCAGATGGCAAGATTCAGGGTCATTGCCTTCTAGGGCAATCACACTCAGCACAGTGCAATGAACCAGCTGTGCTGCCAGGGCCAACAGCACAGCAAGTCCATATGTTCAGCTCTTAACAGCAGTCATACAGTTGCCAGGCAGCCAACTCCATCTCTCTGATGAGAATTAACTCTTATGATTTCCAGAATTATTTTAAAACATGCATGCACAACCTGGTAGTTCTCCATTTATCTTTAGTCAGAGAGAGGAAAATTTCTTTCATGTATATTGAACATTGTACAAATTATGAGATGGATGGAAAATACCTTGAAATAAAATTCATAGGAGGCACCTCAAGAGGTATTTCAAAATCTCACTGTAAACTTAAAACATGTGTAAACTTGAATATTTTAAACCCTGTCATAAAAAATCCTGGCTAAAAGGCAAAGTCTTACAAACTCATTAGAAAACAATCTTTCTCCCACAGTACTTGCACAGATACAAGAACCAGGACATCTGCAACCATAGGAGTCCATAATAAGTATTATATTACAGCAAATACAGAAATTGCTCAGAGTCTGGCAGGAACCACTGGCACACAGAGTCATATCTGCCCCTTTTATACCTAGAAACATGTAAGTTATATACAGAGAATGCAGCCAGACCAAATTAATAAGCCTGCATCCAAGCAAGAAGATTTTGTGAGAGAGTAACTTTTTCATTATTTTTGGATTTTGTGGAACTTATATGGCAAAGAAAACAGATTTTGAAAGATGGGGAGAAATCCCACAAGGCTAGCCTTTTTCTTTCTCTGTACAATTCACAGGATTATCTTTTATGTGATAGTTTAATCCTTTTAGCACAATTACAATAACAGTAAATTGAAGATGTCACAAGATTTATTAGCATGTGCTACAGATTAGCAGATTACTCCCCACACCTGAGGGAGTTGCTAGTCAGACCCAATGCAGCAATGCAGCCACCGCAAAAGGTGGCTCTACAGTCACCACTGCTTCCACATGTTGTGACTTAACGTGCACACAGCAGCACATTCTAATTCTAAAGAGGAGAGAAAACCTACCCATACTCTTGCAATCCCATGTTAATACAAAACATTAATACAAAAGTGCAGCTAGCATTTGCTTCATGTTAGGCAATTACTTTTGAAATAAAATCCCTTATTTATGGACTCTCATGTACCAAAGAGATTACAGACTTGTTGATAGAGTTTGTGCCTTTTTTTTTTTTTTTGTCTTGCATCTGACTCTAAATTTCTTTGCCAAATTATCTGCTCTGAATAAATTTCCTTTAGTTTTGGTCCATAGTAATGACTGCAGCTTTAGACATTTAATCATCATCTGGAAATTTTCATCAGCTGACAGAATTATCAGTTATTAATACAACCATGGAACAACTCTTCCATAGCTCTCTGCTAACATAATACTTTGTTATATTCATGCCAGTATTTCTATTTAAAGTTTTTTTTTGGTAGAGTTAACAGAGGGAGTAAATTTACAGCAAAAATGTTCTCACTTTTAAAGATACTGTTTGACAGTACAAGTTCACATTTACATAACTTAAGTCAATACAAATTACATGAGTTGCATTTGGCCATCTGCTCCATCCTCCTGTAATTCGTGACACACATCTGTACTTGTAGTTAGTGGGGTAAGTGATCTCTAATCTTGCATTTTGAAAAACAGAAAGGAAGAAGAAGCTTTTGAATCCCAAATCAGATTGAAGGGACCACATTAATTTGAGAAAAGGAAAGAAAAATTTTCAGTAGGGAGTTATTTTTGAATCACATCTTTTCCTGAATCTCAAGCTAACATTTTTGATATGTAACTATAATGACATTTTGGTTTAGAGGTTTTTGTTTGAGAAGATATATTGCTTATAACCTTATTCCTATAAATAAGATGCTCGGAATAGCATTTATTATAAGGAGTAGCCTAATTCCTTGTTTTAATTTTTTTCAGTGTTGTTAGTCAATCTATACGAAGAGGTAATCCTATGCAATATTCATGTTCGTGATGTATTTTGGCTTACCAGTGTAATTTCTTTAGCATTTAATGTTTCCTTTGTTTTACAAAGCTTATGTTTTTTTTTTGTTGTTGGGTTTGTTTTTTTTTTAGCTGCATAATATCATGTTTAATCACCCTGAACAGGGACTCAGCTGCTCAAAGTAAATATATGTACTGTCCTCTAAAGATCAAAGGTGTTTTAGTGCATTTAGAATTAGTCACCAACAGTTTGGTCGACCTCCAAAGATAGATTTGCGTTATACTACTCTTCAGCCAGCAGAGCCCCGGTACTGCCTTGGTTTGCAGAGCACTTGATCTGCACAAAAGCCACAGGCTGCTCATTACGCACATAATATAGGTGTGAGCAGTAGAGTTGATATAAAGCACGCCATTAAAAAGTTATGAAAAAAAATAATAGGAGAGCTTACTCTAGTCACATGCATGACTATATGGGGTTTTACTTCTACTTTGTAAAAAGCTAAAAGTTTAAAAATCTCAGTGCTGCAAATAAGTTATGTTTTTACCTTGAAATCCACTCAGTAGAGGATTTGAAATGGAAAGTGTGGGTCAAAAGTTTTTTAACTGAAAAAATACCCAGGAGAATGAAGAATATTAATAATCTAAATCTTAAAATATCCATGAAAATAAAACAGAGGGATGGATATTGTTTACTTTAAAAACAATTTCTTTTCAAGAAATACATTCTGGAAATAATTTGCTAAAACAATGTGACCTTCTCTCATTTTTTCCTTTTTGGAAACAGAATAAGAATTTTCAAATAGAAAAAATGTGCTCCACTGAACTAGGGGACAAGACATGAGGATTAAAAGGAAAAATACTCTCCAGTGTATTTTATGATGTCAAATATTTTCCAAAACCTAAAACCAAAGCTAACCAAATCCAGGCTAGTAGGGCCTATGAACTAATCTGCTGCTTCAAACAAATAACAGCAGATAACTGAAGGTACTGGGTTAACTCCATACAAAGACAAGAAGTCAAACTTTTTCGGCAGTTTTTTTGTCCCACCAGTATTTGATACACCCTTTCTAGCCTGGATCTGTTTTTTTGAGCATCCAGGATACTGACATCTTGTTAAGCCTTTTCTGCTACGTATGTTAAAGATAAGTTCAAATGTCTTATGCATGCAAGCACACACATATCATTGCAAGTATCCCTATTTTTCTTTTTTCCTCTTGGCTGAAAGAAGTTGGGATATAAGACATGCTCCCCAAATCTCCAATTACACCTGTCATTTTTTCTGAACACTTTTGAAGTTGAACTATTTTGTTATCCTTTTCAGATAATTGATATTAATAATGACAGGGCATATAATCAACTAATCTTGACAACAGTGTAGACAGACATAATACAGCCTTCATACTTTTATTTGGTAGCCCCCTAATTATAGCCAACATGTTCTTTGTTAGCTAAAACCTAGTAGTGTGTTTTAGTCCTCAGTCGTCACCTTAAGACCCTTCCAGTGCCCCTGTACTTCAGGGCACCAGTTTGTATATTGTAATATAGCCAACATTCTTTGCTGTTTAAGCAGCCCTCCATTCAGATACACAAGAAGTTCAGGAAAAATATCCCTGTTTGATTTCTCCACTAACTTCGTAACTCTTGCAAAATTCATTACCCATACATACAAATTATCAGCAAGGAAATACTGACATTAAATAGAACCTACAAACATCTTCATATAGGCGGACATAACTAATTGGTTGTAAATCTATTTAACTTGTACAAAATTGTAGTGTAGTGTTGTAGTAATTGTAATGTAGTGTTGTCTTAGCACAACATATGTTCCAAGTTATGAACTGAAATCTGTCTTCCCACTCAAATAATACACCTATTTTCCTTATTATAGTCCCAAACTGTTCAAACATTACCAATGCTCTGAATGATATTTGCTCAATATCACCAACTTCACCTACCACTCTATAGTAGTAGCCTGTTACGGCTTGGTTCACAGACAGCCTTATAATTTGCAGCAATTTCTACTAGATTATTTTTTAACGGATTTCTCCATCAATTCAAGCAGATTCAAGCACAATTTATGTTTATAGCTCCACTCCAAAACCAATTAATTTGGTCTATATAAAATCATTATTTTTTTTTACATAGAATCATTCATATTGGATGGACTTTCTGGACAGAATCACTATGAAGAGCACAGAAGGCCCATTATTTTCATAACAGTTTCAGGTTGTCTCTAAGTGTTCCTCAAGCATCTTTCTATTTGAAACTAGAGTTCATGCTGCTGTGATTCTCCAGCCATGTTGTATCATTATTGATCTTGGAGATTGACATTATTTCCTTCATATTTTTCATGAATAGATGTCATTTATCCAAAGAATCCTTCCTGCCTTAGAGGAGCAAAGAGGCAAGCAATTGTGCAGGTGTGTGCTTCATGCAGAGCTTGAGTATCACTTACTGCTCTATCTTTCACGTGTAAATGATACAGATCACATTATATTTTTCCCACAACCAAACAATACAGTTAACATTAAATTAATACAGAATATCAAGCACACAAAACAGCACTACTCAGTTTGTCCCAGAAAGCCCTGTGTTGGTATGTATATTTGGAGGCTGTCATCATGCCCTTCTATTCTATAGGTCTGTATAATCTCAAGTACACTGAGGGGGCATGGTGCCAGGAGCAGGCAGCAATTTAGCTGGGGAACAGGTTCTACAATTGCATTTCTTCCTGCAATGGATGTCACTGTGCTGCTTTTATAAAGGGGAAAAAAAAAAAAAAAGGAAGATGAAACCCTTATGCTAAAACAGATCCCACCGTTATAACATTCACAAAGAATAAATTTCAGTCTCAGACAGAACTTTCACACAATAACCAAAGACCCTAACCCAGACCTATGACCAGAACTTTGCCAGCAGAAAGCTTCTGATTATTTATTTTACTTTATTATCAAGCTCTTGATTCCATACCTCAAAAATAATTTAGTTTGAAGTTTAGCTATGATCAATACACTACAAATCTGGTTGAAATTGGCATTAGCAATAAAATTTAAACCCAGCAATTTTTTTTAAGCACAGAAGTCCCTTCCAGCTTCACAACTGTGCACCAGATGTACCCTTAGGAGGCTGTAGACAAATGTGCCAATTGCACCTGCAGTCTGAGCTGTTGGGCACAGCAATGTTAGCACACTCTGCAGCTCAGCTCCTCAAAGCTCAGCTCTAGTTTGAAGGAAACTCCACAGATTTGGAGTCTAACTTTAGTACATGTAGCAGATTACTCATTAGTGGCACCTGCCAGGGTTAAATGATAAATATTTTGAACAACCTCAAAAAGAAGATTTGTACTTTTTTAAAGAGACTTAATCCACCAACCATGTTGTAAACTCCCTGAAGATGCTTAGAAAATAAATTTGCATTTAGAAAACAAACTGAAGGAAGAAAAAATCATTAGGCTAGAGGGTTATTGAGATGGTATTAAACACATTTAAGATCTCGTATGAAAATTTTGAAATGTCAATATATGACACCAAGCATGTAATTCTGCAGACCTAAACAAAATGTTTCAACTTCTTGAAGCTACCAACATTTCCTAACAACAAAAAGACATCTCTAGACATTCTTCATTTAAAATTATGATTTATATGCTGTGCAGTTGTGGACACCAAACTCTTACCACTAACAGTCAGTATAAAATGGTACAAAAACAATCAATAAGTGCATTGTCTCTTCCGAAAATTAATCTGATCAGGGAGGATGTTAGGAGAGGATGTTATCCAGAGGATATCCTATCTACTGTTTATAACAGACGACTTTAGAAGTCTCTGTCCAGATTATAAACAAAAATAATATTTTAAGTTAAGTGGATATCATGAATCATGAAAATCTGTACAAAATAGGGTATAATAAGTGTTTGCATTAATGTATACGTTTAAACTCTGAATGTATATGTTTAAACTGATGTCACATTTTGTTACATTTTATGCTGTGTTCCTTGGGAAAGGACACAGAGTTCTCCAACATCTATGTAAACACATTTCAAAACTTTAGTCAAAAGGAAATATTACTGCATTCTTCAAATGTGATCGTCAAGGATATTTGCACCACTCATTCTTATTCGCAAGTCCTAGAAAGAAGCTAGACAAAACCTTTCCTTAAATGAGAAATCTGATGTTTGTTTCTTCTTAAGATGCTGATCGGATGGAGGGAAGGAGTATATACCAACATTTGTGAGTCGTTTCAACAGGATAAATTTAAACATGACTAACTTTACCTTAAGTCAGAAAATACATCCTCAATGAACAATGATGGAAATAAGACAAAATATAGTCAATCAATATTTAACTAGCTTCCTGAATTTGTGTTGCCAGATTACAAAATGGAACAGTAATGCAAATGGAAGTTTTGTTGTTGTTGCTTTCTTTTGCTTTTGCTTTATAAGAATCCCACAGAACATCCTATAACATCACAGTACAAGTTAGTTTGATTTACTCAAAGAAAGGGCAGCTTACAGCTTAGGTCAGGTTGCACAGGGCCATCTCCAGACCAGTTGGAATAGATCCAAGAAAGGAAATTTTGCAGCCATTCTGAGAAATCTGAGAAATCTGCTCTAGGAACTGACCACTTATAGTGAAAAAGATTGTCTTAATGCCTAAATGTAATTTTCCGTCTTGCATCTTCATCTTTTGCCTCTTGTTATATCTCAGGGCACCTCTTCTACAACTTACTGCTGTGTAAAGACAGAAATTAGATTTCTCTTTAGGCCTGCAATAACCGAGCTTTCTCACATCCTTTCCTCATACATTATGCCCTGCAGCCTCGAACCATGCTGGACTTTCCTCAGTGTATGTTTTGTTCTGGGAAGCTAGAAACTAGACTCAGCTTTTCTAAACATGCCTTCCACAAAAACTGTGTGTCATTCTGTATGAAGGTACTTGTCTTTGGTGGGTATAGAATTTATATATTTTTTTTAAAAAATAATATTTGACAATCACTAAAACATTACCTCTCATCAGAAAAATGCTCTAAAGAAAATAGTCCTGTGCTACTGAGAAAAAAAAAGAATTGCTTGAATAAGTGGGACAATGGATTAAACACGTCAATAGGAACAGCTCCTTTTTAAAAAGTACCTGCAATCTACTTAACTTTTCACCTATATACAAAGATATCATCTTTGTTGAAGAAAATGCTGTAGTGAGCATGGATTCACCAAGGGGAAGTCATGTTTGACAAGCCTGATAGCCTTCTACCATGGGATGACTGGCTGGATGGATGATGGGAAAGCCATGGATGTTGTCTACCTTGACTTCAGCAAGGCTTTCAACACAGTCTCCCATAACATCGTCATAGGAGAGCTCCAGAAGTGTGGACTGGACGAGTGGACAGTGAGGTGGATTGAGAACTGTCTGGATGGCAGAGCCCGGAGGGTGGTGATAAATGGGGCCAAGTCTAGCTGGAGGCCTGTGGCCAGTGGTGTCCCACAGGGGTCAGTACGGGGCCCAGTGCTGTTCAACTTGTTCATCAATGACTTGGATGAGGGGACAGAGTGCACCCTGAGCAAATTTGCAGATGATACCAAAATGAATGGAGTGGCTGACACTCCAGAGGGCTGTGCTGCCATTCAGAGGGACCTGGACGGAATGGAGAGTTGGGCAGAGAGGAACCTCATGAGGTTCAACAAGGACAAATGCAGGATCCTGCTCCTGGGGAGGAATAACCCCA
>VZSV01000076.1:2504995-2542696 GCA_013398735.1 Nothocercus julius | reverse complement strand
GGAAGGACTAAGTGATCTGGGCCTGTTTAGCCTAGAGAAGAGAAGATTGAGAGGCGATCTGATCAATATGTATAAGTACCTGAAGGGAGAATGTAGGGAGGATGGGGCCAAACTCTTCTCTGTGGTGACCAGTGATAGGACAAGGGGTAACAGGTACAAATTGAAACACAGGAAGTTCCATCTCCACGTGAAGAAGAACTTCATTCCTGTGAGGGTGCCAGAGCCCTGGCACAGGCTGCCCAGAGAGGCTGTGCAGGCTCCTTCTCTGGAGATCTTCAGAACCCTCCTGGATGCCGCCCTGTGCCCCGTGCTCTGGGTGTCCCTGCTGGAGCAGGGGGGTTGGACTAGAGGATCTCTAGAGGTCCCTTCCAAATTCAGCCTTTCTGTGATTCTGTGAAAACCTAAATTCAGCAAAAACAAATTATGGCAATTTTGTTGTTGCAAGCAACAAATAACATTTCCCCTTCAAGTCCATGTACGTCTCAAATATCAATCCTGTACTAGAACAGTAGGGTGCAAAATTCCCCATTGCTCATACCGGATGTTAGCAAAAGACATAAACAATTTAAGGATACTTAGGTTCCTCTATAAAAATCTAATTCTGGAGGAAAAAAAAATAGAATGGCTTTTAAGAGGTTGCTTTAACCAAATAAAAGATAGTTGGGCCAATCACAACTTTTTTTCAATTTAAAATACAAGGAAGCCCCAACTTAAGCTCTAATATAGTTGTATAAAATTCAGTATAATGAAGACTTAGAAGGAAGATGGGAAAAAATTATATGTGGGGAAACATGTAAATAAGGAAAGATATAAACCTTAGTAGCTACAATAATAGCTTTACAAAGAAAAAGAGTTTTCTTTTATCCACTGTTTGTCATCTGACTAAGTATCTTATCCTCTTCATAACTTTTCATCTCCTCCATATATTAGCATCACTATATTTAATTTTGCATGTGTAACTGTGTGGAGTCCTATTTTTTGAGTCCACCCAGCTGATGCATGTTAAATAGCTGGGAACTTTCCCCTATTTATTGCCTCAGAGATCATTTAAAAGTCATAAAATTCTACTAAAAGAGCTATGTTTACAAAGGATCAGAGACGTAAGGATGGTGGGAATACTTTGATCTTTAGTTGATAAGTAAGGCTCTAACTTCAAGATCCTATCTTGACTCCTGTAATGAAAACATCCTCCTACACACTACATGTTAACATATGCTTTGATAACCAGGGTTTGCCCTTGGAAAAAGGATGTACAAGAGACACGGTAAATATGCTCAATGAAAGGTAATAAAGCTGTAATTAAACTGTAATTAAATGTAAATGTAATTAAATGTAAATAACATCTTAAATATGCTAGCAGGACTAATTGACATTCACAGTATAATTAAGAATGAAGACACCAAAACATCACAACAAATTAAGAAATATATATTGTCTTCATTTGTGGGAGCACTAGTTTAGTGGATAAAATTCCTAAAGTCTGATTTCAGTAGATGCTATTTCATTTTCTACTAAGCACATGGAGAAGATGCTGAGCATACATCCAATAGATTTTTTATTTTTCTCTAAATTATAATGGCAGCACTGGCTTTTTAACCTGGGGATTTCCCAGATTTAAAATTAGTTCTCTTAAGAGAAACATTCAGAAATAAATTGCTTGGTAAATCAGATATTTGGCAGCCAGAATAGTCCTTTAAGATTAGGAAGGCACTGTCCTTTCAAGAGAGATAAATCACTCATGCACTGAGTAGATGCATCTGTTATCTAACCAGAAAGCAACAGGAAAAGTTAACATAAGAGCTGTGAACTTCTTCAGAGAGAAACCAGCTGGTATCGTGCATGAAGAAACTCAGGCAAGTAAAACGATGGGAATGAGTTTGGCTGCTTTAGTTGAGACATGTTTACTTTAAAAGTCCAAACTCTTGGGCAGCTTTTAGTTTGCTGGTACAACTCCACCTTGAGCAATAAAGACAGGAGGACAGAAAGAAGTTACCAAAATACACGTTCACAGTGAACTTCTGGCCTACCAATAGCAGGATTGCCAGAAGGCTAGGTTACATAAGATCACTACATTTAGTGATCTTATTAAAATACAAAAACTACTGCAGCCTAGTGACTGTCTCACAAACCAGCCATAAACCCAGGCGTCATTATCAATAGCATGAGAAAGCAACAGCAGTTATTACTGTAGATCTATCGAAGACACTGTATGTCAAGTTGATAAAGCTCCATCTGAAGTCAGAATGTGTGCAGTAATGAAACAATTGGTCCCATTTTCTTTCAGACCATTTACTCTCTGTTTGTCATTGAAAAATTAGTTTTGCCTTGCTGCTGGTTTTGCATAATATACTGTCGGACAGCAGTTTGCTCATTTCATTGGCTGAAATCAAATTCAACATTAATTCAACATTATCATCCGCAGCAGTTGGTGGTTGGTGTAACCAATGGCTCACTGCATATAATTCAATAAACTGTGGGGTTCAGCTCCTAGCTCAGTCAAAATCTCCTTTTGCCCTTATAAATAGCTCAGAGAGGCTAATCAGGACAGCAACATTGCTGCTTGCAAGGTACCACACTGCTACTGCAGGTTACTAATTTTGAGGTTGTGCTAACACATTGATGCACAATCATACAATACACCATTAAAAGAGTTATAGGTTTGCTCTTTCATTTTTCAACACTTTCATTTTCTGACCATCAGACTGATTCCTGGTAATTGATTTAAGATCGTCTCATTCACTAATATGTCCATTCTTTCCTAATTATTTAAGATATAAATGTACCGCTGCTGTGAGAAAATAAGGATCAAAAGTCACAATAAAAAGCAAACTAAAACAATCTTAACAGCAGGAGAGAAAAAGCAAAAAAAAAAAACAGCTCAAACTGTAAGAGTATAAAACATTTTAATCTTTTTCTGGAGGCAAATTCTAATGACAGTGCAAAGACAAAGACAAATTATAGTAGAATTACGTTGATTACTGACAAAGACTTTTATGTAGTTTATACATAAATTATGCGTAACATCTAGGAAAATGATTGCATTTCACATGCTCCCCTGAAATCCCTCTTAATAAAAATGAAAACATGAATGATTTGTTAAACATACATTCCCACTAAGCTGGAAAGTATGCCTTGCTGACTTCAATATAGCTCTGCCTTTATGAACAAAAAAAAACCAAGGATTTTGTTTCTCTGCAAACACACAGATTTTGTTTAAATAAAGAGCATAAGGCATCTGGCCAGGATTAAAAAGCTTATTCCTACCTCAGAAAATATCTGGGCTAGAACCATCCTGAATCCACTGCAACTGCAGAGGAACAGGCCTATCTAGAAGTGTCCCAAGTGTCCTGCATTACACAACAGAGTGCAGGGCAGGCAACAAGATGGACAGGACTTCCTCCCAGGATGCCACCTCCGTGCAGCGGTGATGCATTAGTGATCTGTCTGCTTAATGCGACAGCAAATGGGAAGATTGGAGGTCATTAACAGGCAAGGTTCCTTCCTCCGCCTAGAAAATAAGTCAGTTAAATTTAGTCTACTTCTGCAGCTAAACCCAGTGGAATGTGAGACACAATCTGTAGGAAACTTGCTCATCTGTGAGGAACACTTGACTAACCTCTCAAAACATTGAGTTGTTTTTTTGTTTTTTTTTTAAATCTAAAGATTCAACACTATTTCAGAAAAAACAATTACATACCACTGCCTTCTGAAAACATCCTTTGATCAGGGAACACAGCCATATATTTTCTTCTTTTTTTTTACCTTGTGCTTGTAAAGTTCTCAACGTAAGAAATAACCATGACTGGTGGTTTGCAGCATTACTTTGTATGGATATGTTAAAAGAGTTACTGTTCTCTGAAGGAGAATATGTCAACAGTGGAAGAAAAAGCAATGCAAAAATGGCCATATATGTATAAAAGTACAAGTGACTGACTTTTCTCAGTACACAAGGCAAATAATTGCATATAGTCAGCCAGCAAATGAACACTAATAGAGTAACAAAAATCAAGATGCAGTATTAGATACTCCAACTAAAAGTTCCAGAACACAGTATTTTCAAATTGGAGATCCACAAATGGTTCTTATTCCACAAATGTTTTTAAAACATGGCATATAAGATTTCAGTAGCTGGACCAAAAGGGAAAACCTGAGAGATACCTATAAGGGGAAGGAAAAGTGATTCTGAAGATCAGAAATGTCATAATAATAATAATAATAGTAATAAAGACAGTTTTCTACTTTCCATAGCTTAGGTTTTGTTGTTACAGCTAAGATACCTCCTCTTTTTCAGTCAATTCTCTGAAAAATCCCTGAAAATCCCTGAGCAAATTTTTCCTTAGCCCTGTCTGATTTTCCTCATCAAGGCAGAAACTTAATTTGACCTGTAATAGAGCCTGGCCACCAAAAGGTTTGTCATATAGGCAATCAGGTTAAGGTCTTTAAAGAATAAGTGCAAATCCAAGTAAGCCATGGTTCCCTGTTATTTCTGCTCCATGGAAAGCAATTGCCTCCAGGAGAAGAAAAGCAGCAGACACTATAGGAATACATTTCTGCTTTGCCTATGAACTCTTCCACTTTACTGTTCACATGCCAGCCATCATCACGCAGAAAGAGGATGCAAGTTAGTATCTCCTGTTTGTAAGAAACAGCCTAAATTTTGGACCAGTATTAATCACATGATATAAATAAAGCTAATGTTACAGAGGTTAACGTCACAGGGTACAGCATGTTTCTGAGGCAAATGTTATCAGTGAACTAGAATGGCTAAAAGTTTCCATAAACTGGTGGATTTGTTTCTAGTCATTCTAGAAACAAATAATTCTAGTTATTATTAAAAGACCCACATTTTTATTGAAAACTAGAAAACATATGCAGAAAAATAGATGTAATATGTTTACAATAATATTTCATACTTATTTTGAAAGTCCAAAAGTGTTATTAAGGTTGTCTGGCCCTTTTTTTTTTTTTTTTCTGAAATCGCCTTTTCAGTTATTTATAACATTCCCCAGCCTTAATTGTATAAACTGAAATTTTCCCAAGCAGGCATTTGCTTCAGACAAACTTGTTTTGGAAAACGTCAATCAAGAATATTAAGAATCCCCTAACAAAAGGCTGAGGCAGGGAAAAATATGTTTGTAAGAGTGTTACAGACTTGAAGGTTCACAGAACTCTCTCAGAAATCTTTCAGAAGATCAACACTTGGAAGAGAACAGGGTCAGAAAATGATGCATTAATGCATCATGAGTGTAATTTTTGCTTTCTATACAATGAACAGCAGTAGATGATGTTAATTAAATTATTGACTCAGAATAGAAAAAAAAGATGGTATTCCCCATAGAAGCTCACTGAAACAGTTCGGTTGCCTGAAAGTTTTATTTTCTAGCTCTCCAGGATTTTTATCACAATTTAGATATTAATTACATTACTAAAAACATTCACCCCCAACCCACACTCAACACTCACAGCTAACGCATGAAACTTCTATCATATAGTGGAAAGAGCTGTGCAAGGAAGGATGGTACCCTCTGTAGGAACTTTCTATTTCCTTTACTGAATAACATAGAAGGTATATGGCATAAGGGACATTGCAATAATTTATAAACACAACTCACATTTTTACACCAGTGGTAGAGAATAGTTACATTGTTGGCATATTTTACATTTCTTTCCACACATTAGCACTAATACCACTAATACCTAGGACAAATAAGAAGATTCCCTGGATTAATTTTGCTGTGTTACTTGAAAAGTAACCATACATACACCAACCACTCTAGAGAGCAAGGAGATTAAATCCTCGGCCTAGATGTATATCTTGTTGGTTCTTGTCCTTAAAGTGTAGTGCTGAACAGAAAACATCTCCAGCCTAAATGTTCAGACTAAAGAGATCATGCAACAGCAAAACATAGCATAGTCTGTGCAGTCTTGGAAGAATGGCTCAATATAAGAGACAAATCTCTCTTTATTGCCGTTGTTTTCCTCATGTTTCACCACCTTTATTTTTAAAATGTTCTTCAAAGCTTCAGTAAAGTATTTTTTCTGCATGTATCTAAAATGAGCAGATGAGACATTCCATACACTTTGTCACCTCCCTCTATGAATAGCTTTATCACAGTTCGAGCTTCTCATTGTTGACCTGTGTTATTGGGTTCAAAGTATCATATTCTAACATTATTTTTACTTTTTTTAGCTGTGTAAAAGCTAAGCGAGACACTAAAACAGGTAGCTTGGGGGTAACCTGAGAATTCAGCACTGACCCTCACATTTAGTGTTTTAGCTTTAAAACTATGTTCCTCTGCTTCTGTTTTAATCAATTAGTCAGGATGGATCTATTTAGATGACTGATTCCTCCCATTACTCTTCCTTACTCCACATATAAAATCCATCTTTACAGGGAGGCAAAGATTATTATAAATTAAATGACACAGTATCACCCAACTAAAATTCCTCACATAATGGAGATTATTCCAGATTTTCTTTTTTACACTGCCTTTCTTGCACATTAATGCTCCAAACAAAATGTTTACTCAGCCTCTTTATCCTTAAAGATAAAACAACCTGGGGTCAAGCTGATGCTTTTTGTGTCCTGAAGAAATTTTTTATGGTTCAAATGCTATAATTAGAATTCAATTCTGAGTTTTTTCAGTGCTTTCATTTGGAAGTATCGATTCATAAAAACTTCTTTGAAAGAAACCACTATATTTCAATCATTCCATATTCACTTTTATGCATTTATTATATCTTAGCAGAATTCCATACTTGGAAAGAGCTTTTTATTTGTTTGTTTTTTATTTTTAAGAAAACAGAAATCTTTCCATTTCAAGTGATTTTTTTTAAAGTATCACCAGAGTTCCAAGGGACCAAGCTGAAGGCCTTGGGACTGCCAGACAGAAAGATGGACCCTTCATATATACCTCAATACATTTTGCTTTTGTTAAAAGAAAAAGTGAAGAGTGTTCTTACTGCCTAGAGGCTCCCCATTACACAAGTGAAAATTAAAGGTAGCTGAAATGTGTGTTTTAAGCATGTGCAAATTGACCACTATGTAAGTCCAAACATTACTGCTTTTCCTAAGAGAGGAATGGAAGATCTACAGGCCAAAAACTTGGTGCCATTGGCATGCAGCATACCAAGGGATGGTACTTGTCAAGCCCTGTCCTGCCATGAGCTCTAGCCGGGTACAGAGTGAAGGACTCAGGGTGTACGATCTGACACTGCTATTATACTGGGACTAGCGATGCAACCTGTGAGACCATAGGTGCTGCTGCTTTCCCATAGCTTGGCCAGCACAATCCGCTGCCTTGGTGCTACACTCAAGCATGAGCAGGCACCTCCAAAGTCTCCACCAGCAGTGGGGAGAACATGAAGGGAAAGGACAATGCAGCACATTGCAGTATTTTCACCAGCTCAGGTGTTTCTGCACTAGGCATGCTCTCATGCAATGCCATCAATCTCCCAGGCATCCCTCTTAATTGTTAACCTCTCTGCTACAGCTTTTATACCATTAAGAGGAAAGTAAGAGATGAAGTGCTTGCAAAATTCCCTGGCAGCCTAATATTATTAGTTCGGAGCAACTGCTGCACAGGCATAAGGACTGAGAAAGACAAAGTGTGCACTGTATAAGTTTCCATAGCTACAGTGGTGAAACATCACATTTCTCCAGTCTTGGAAAACCATTTCCAGTATTCACCACTCAGAGTGCCATTAGAAATGCCAAAACAATTTTTCAATATCTTTCTTTTGTACAAATATTTATTTCTATTAATGCACAGTCAGCATGGAGAGATTGCTTCTATTCAACAAAGCTTGCTCTCAAGAGGTGCAGAAAATTGTTCAAAAATGCAATAAGCAGACAGGCAAGACAAGAAGTACTGTCATTCACCAGCTCTGCAGCAGGTCTGAAGGGACCATCCCGGTATTCTTCCACTATTAACACAGGCAGCATTGGTAGGTTGATTTGTCTTGCAGCACTGTCCTCCTCCTTAAAGCTTAAAAAAATGAATAAAAGCTGAGCACACACAGCATTTTGTGTGCTCCTGCAGATCAATCTTGAACAGTAATTATTTTAAACAGAGAGGTTTTTGTTTGAAGTCTCAATAATAGTAATGAAGATCATGAAATCTTTTATTATTTTTTAAGAACTATTTTGGGAAAATGTCTCCACTAGAAGGAAATATAAAAGCCCACAATCGTATTCCTGTTGAGAAGTATTCAGCATTTCAGCTGAATACAAACACACTTCAGCAAGCAAAGGTGTGTTCAACAAACACATTTCAGCATACCCACTTCTTCATTGCAATATCAAGATTCATTCTGGGAGAGCCTCATCCATCCTCCTTTCATCCCTCCCAAATACTCTGGCCATTACAATAACTCTTATTAACATGGGACCAATACTATTTTTCTCTTTCCCCAGGCTCAGCTTGGGTAAGACAACCAGGCAGAAAAGTACATTTGGGTCTCAGTAAGGGAGGTCTGTCCAAACACAAGGCAAGCTGAGAAAAAAATTTCAAGTTATCTAAGCTCTCTTCTTCAGCAAGAGCTTACCACTACACCACTAGGATATCTTGTTTCCCAACATAGTGGCCAGACATCTATATACCCACTAGCGGGATCACTCTTAGATCATTTCAGATTCAGTCTGAAACAAAATGCTCCGGTTCAATAATACGTTTCCTTAAATCTCCTCTGCCTCTTTCCGTGATACCTATATATTAAACTGAACACAGGCCAGTGTGGTGTTAAGGATTCATGAACCCACATCCAGAAAAGGTATAAGTATACACATGCATATATCATTACAGAACTGTCAGAACCAAAGTTGATTTCAGTTCTCTTCTTCTTTCAGTTGTTATGTGACACTGAACATACTGAACATACAAAGCACTCTAGACATTTTTCTGAAAGAAATGGAGCTTATCCACACTAAATAGGAAAAAAAAAAATCATAAGTTAACATCCTATTTTAAGCCAACCAACATAATTCACATCACAAACCCAACAGAGGATTTAAGGACTGGTGAGCCCTTACAAGGAAGCCAGTGTTCTTCTAACTCATTCTGTTGGGTGCTTTGAAATAATACAAGGTTTCCCACCTCTCCCAAAACAGAAATTCACATATACTTTGTGGATTTTGACATTATGGACTTACAAACCAAGAAACACGCCAATCCATATCAAAGAAATTATTTCCTTACAGGAACTGGAGAGAAAGAAGGTCTGCTTCGTTGTGTTTTTCGAGGTCATTAAGTTTTAGCTAATTTTAAGCTGCCACTAGGAGGACTAATTATCGCTTAGAATATGTGTGTGTGTGTGTGTGTGTGTGTGTGTGTGTGTGTGTGTGTGTGTGTGTAAAATCACACAAGAAAAAAGGCACTAAAGCTATTTTTAGTGCCCTGCATTTGAATTTTGCTAAGCAATAGCATTTTGCATCTGCTACAAGGGCTTGACTTGAAGAACTAGATTATCACTTCTGATTGTAACTGACATACAGCAATAACTCGCACAGATTCCTTTCACCAAGACAAGTTATTGGGTTAATTCCTTTCTCCACACAAAACTAGAAGACCCAGGCAGCCCTTTGTTTAACACATGGAATTTGGCATTCCTGCCCTTCAGTAAACAACATCTGTCTGTTAGAGATAGTCTTGATTTTGGCAACAGATGGTCTGAGCAAGTGTTCTAGAGCATTAAATAACTCTGCAATACAGGACTGTATCCCTCCATACTTGGCTGTTTGAAACCTTTCCGCGTATGACCTCCTAACTGCATAAACCCACTTCACAAATGCAGATAAAATGGCATATAATCACCCCTGTCTTAAAAACAAGACAGGTTTTATGTCATGCCTGGATTCAGATCAAGCTATTGCTGGTACTGTCCCCCTTCCCCCTTGCCCCTCTCATGGCACCCATACACTCTTGTTCACTTTCGTAACCCTAAACCTACCGTTTGAAGTAGGAAAAGGGGTGATTTTTTAGGAAAAGTTGGACCAGGGACATATTGATGAGTGTTCCTGTGGAAGAACCTGTGAAAAAATGATTGCTCATGAGGGAGAGCGTATTTTGTTTAGGTTAAAGATTAAGAACTATTATAGTCTATTATAGTCTATTATTTTACTAGCTAACTTCACAGGGCAGTTAAAACACAGAGCTGAAAGACCATTCCTGCTGCATCTGTTTAGGCAAAAGCTGAATAAACTGTTATTCATTCTGTACATAATGAAGGTTCCTTCATAAGCAGTGAGAAGAAAATAAACCACCACCTTGAATCTGTCATCTGAACTGTCAATATGCCAATCTTGAATTAATCCCATCAAGAAAGATCTCAATTTAACAAATATCATGAAAATGCGAGAAATTGTTAGACACATATATCTGTGAATGTTAGGGTGCTATATTTTTGAAATATGTATCACTATATTTGTGAATATTGTGTGATTTGGGTAATAAATACGTATTTAGTGATATGTTTATTATTTAAAAAATTACATTTTCAGAAGTTCACCAGCAATTACCAACAATACTGATATAAGTTATGACAAGAAACTACTTTCCTGAGGGTCTTTCAGTATTGTTTTTCAGTGTAAAGATTGAAATAGGGAGAAACATCACAAGAACCTTGAAACAAAAAAAAAATACGCATGCAAGTATTCAAAGCAGTGAAAGGATGATAATTTTAAAACATAGCACAGACAGCATAAATGAGGTGTCTAATGCCATATATGTGAAATACAGCAGAGCCAAGCTGAATCCCAGACTGCCCAAGCTATATGTCTAGTCTCAGACTGAAGAAATCACCTTTCTGCACTTGTTTCATTTTATCAAATTGTTATCTGGCTAAAACTCTAAATGCTATATTTAGATTGACAGTACTACCTATACATATGTTTTTAGACTTTTAAAAACATTTTATTATATAGTCTTTAACCAGGATCGGACCCATATGGCTACTCTAAACAACAGAGTTCCCAAAGTGACATTTCTTTTTTCATGATTTACCCAGTACTTAGGACAGGACAACTGGGAAGCACCCAGAGGAACAGCTACAGAGCAAAACTGGAAGGATTATTCTCCCTGTTGTTAAGAAGCCAAAGTTAGAATACCCTTGACTTCTGCCCCTTATTTCTTCCTCCCTTCAACCTGAGAAAGCAGTGGAAGAGAGCCATATAATGCATGTTTTTGTTCACCACAGATCATTCATCGGATTGTTTCTTAAGAACTCATGCTTTCTTTGTGTTGCTCAGCCTAAGCAATATCCCGATTAGGCAACTCGAGTGTAGACTCGACTGTTGGCTTACAGGTACATTACAAAATAGCCTTGAAAAGACAGAACCACACAGCCTAAAATAATACAGAAACAGCTATTCGCTAACTAATTATGTCCTCCAACAAGTCAGATACTGCTGTTGTGACTGTAGTACATTGATGTTAACTTTGCAGCTCAAACACCTAGTAGACATATCTTGTGCTGCACTACTGTTGCATAGACCTTCAGGCAAGGGGAGGAATGGGAAGAGAACAGCAAGCGACATGCTCGTAACTCCTATGATTAATGCCATCTCAAGAAAGATGTTCGGAAACAAAAGAAAATAATGAAAGGCTTCCCTCAGCAAGTCAAAAGGAGTCGTTTGCTGTTTAAGATAATCACAAATTCTACTAAGAGTTGCAAAGAGACCCTATGTCTCTCAGCTATATGCTTCTTTTTTTTTTTTTTTTTTAAAGCAGCACCAATGTTAATGCCATGTATTTGCAAAGAATGGTATCACTGTAAATAAAATACACTGAAAACATGGTTATTGATTAAAATTGAATTTGGATATGCATACACAATAAACAAATCTTACCATTCTCATTTCTGGAGTAACTGACCATCAGAAATAAATTCTTGGATCTCTCACATGCCAGAACAGCAGTTCTGGTTTATTTTTAAATTTGAAACTCTAGACCAACTCTACAAATGCTCATGCAGTGGGTCTTCTTTGTGAAAGCATTTAAGTCCTAAAATTTCCTTTCCCTGCTGCTCAGAGTAATACCAGAATGTGGGACACATGCATAAGTCAAGCATGTATTAGAGTCCATACTTGCTTGTTTCATCTTCATATGCTGTCTGCTTTTACCACTTAAGTAATATAGTTTGCATTTTGCAGGGAAAAGTTCACCTTCTTTATTCTAATATTCAAAGTGCCAGGTTTCTTAGTAAACCAGAAAGAGTAAAGAACTCTGCAAAGCAAAGAAACTGAATTCTAGAGATCATTAAAATAAATCATTATGTAGGAATGGCTCAGTTATGCTCAGTCAAGCCGGTAGCACTTGTTTGAAAGTCAAGAAAAAAATTATGAATCCTCAAAACATAAGAATACATTACTCAATAATGGGAAAGAGATATTTCCTGTGAAAACCTTTTATGTATGCCAAGAACCAGGAGTGACATCAGGAAGCTACTAAAAAAGATAAGCAGAGGCATAGCGTTCCAGTTATTTTCCATCTATTTTCTTATTGTACCTGCTGGAATAGTATGTTAAAGGTAATAATTTCATGAGAAAGACATTTTAGCGCTGCTTCTTTCAGAGGGAGAAAAATGCTTCAGAGTCGAGTTCCTCTGTGATGAAGTTAACTAATATGAATCATTATTTTGCTGTTAACAAAGAATGAGCAATAAAGCAGAGATTTTCAGACAGCTATTTTGCCCAGATATTTCATTAGAGATGCAAGTAGGAGGAAAAAAATCAAATTAAGCTTCTTCAAAAATATATATATAGCTGTGGCAAATATGCTTACAGATAGACTATTAGAAAATCATTTATCTGAAAAAAAAAGATTTAACACTTTTGTTTCAAATATGAGTAACTTAGCCCTCTACTAAAAGGTAAGGCAAAGCAAGGTGTTCAAAGACACCAGGTAACCATATTAATGAAGTCATCTCATGTTAAAACTGGCCTCATGAAACAGAAAGTCTGTCCAGAAATCCTAGCAATATCATAAGTGCATTTCATATCATTATAGTACAGGTCTTTTTAAAGGATACTGGACTTTGAAAGATGCTTATGTTGTTGCCCAAGGATAAGACACTTTAAACCGCAGGCAAGAGACATCAGAGTTCTTGCATGTTTTTATACTTATTTTATCTACCATTTCTATTCCAATATGAACCAGATTAAAACGTTAGTCCACAGCCCTTTCTTTACTTGCTAGATTTAATGACCTCCATCCACAAAAGAGCCCAGAACTAGCCAGAACCAACAGAAAGCTTCATGACACACATTCACTTCTCCATTCTTCAAGAACAATTTATCTCAAGTTTATTGCCTTCCTCCCTCCAAAGCACAGCATGTAATCATTCAAAAATAAATTTACAGAAGACCTTCAGGCCTTCAGGACTAATCTTGCAGCACTTTTTCCAAATCAAACCCGCATTGATGCATAACAACTCCCAGTGCCATTTCATTAGCAACTTTCTTTTTATGTATGTAGGTTTATGTCTGTTATCTGAGGTTAAAGACTTGTGCACTGCCCGGTGCTTAAAGAGAACATTTTATCAGTTGATGACTAATTTTGGACCTGCTGTCACTATCTCTTGACAAAGACATTTGTGAACAGATATTCTCATTTAATTGTGTGCCTCTACATAGTACATGTTCTCCAATTAAAGCAGAGTCTTTTTTTTCAAATGGTGAATGATTTTGGAAATATACTCCAGCACTAAATGCAAGGTTTATGCAGAAATCAGGTAATGCAGATGTGAGAGCCTGATAAGTAACCTCCTTTCCCATTAAAAGCAAGTTGTATGAACAGTTTATACATCTGTACAGCTAAAGAAATCAGGATTCAGCTGACAGTTCTATATCTGATTTTTTCTTTTAATATTTTAATTATTTTCATCTGCATTACAAAAGTGGATTAATATAAAACTGAAAGTGGAAAAAGAAAATATCCTTTCTTATATACCTTTGATTACTTATACAGAGGTCAAAGGCTGGATTTGAATGTTTGTGTGCTGTTATTCACAAGCTCATGTGTCAGGCTTTGGAATGGGATCACTCAGCCTGAGGTCCTATGTAACCTTTCCTCCCCGTCTTAATGAAAATGGCCATAAAGTTTTCCTTACTAATGTGGAGATTTCATATTTTAAAGGAAAATTCTTTTCAGAGAGATATACAGAATTATATAGCCAAGAAATTTCTGTTGCTTATCACTCTTTCTCAACCTACTTGCACACAGTTGCTTTACAAATGAATATAAACTAACCACTAACAGCCAGCAAATGAATAGCGTTAGACTGAGGGGTATTATCTCCAAAACAATAAAAAGCTCAGAAAACAACACTGCCCATGAATAGTAACATACTGAGAATTTCCTGACCTCCTCTTCCAAAGTTAGTGGAACAACACTAGTTGGTAGCAGGCCTGTCCAGTAAGTTCAATTACGATGCTTCAGGAAGACAGCAGACAAAGCAAAGAGGCATTTGCAGGGCAGGCAAGAAGAAAAAAGAAATCCTTATTCTTCTTATATGGGACAGAGATTCAAACTTGAAAGCCGTATCAGGTCAGCATGAAGGAAAAGAAAAAGTAGCATTACACAACATTCACACTGTGGCCAAACCTCAACGGGAAGAAAGGATTGCCAGAATCTTCTTTTCTGATAAGATTAACAAAAACAAACAAATAAAAATACACGCACACACAACTGTTCACAACACCATCTTCTAAGCAGAGTAGCATGAGTATTTTCTTTTCCCTTTTCTTCCATACAGAGAGGCAGTTTAATTAAAATGCTAAATCTTTCTTTTTTCCTCTATGATGATATGCTTACTACATTCCTCATCAGTGGTTTGATCAGCCTACCCATTTTTTGTGTTTAATCTACTGGACAAAACTATTCACTACTGAAACAACCTGAAAAATTAATCAGGGGAGCATCTGAAAAAGTGAATGCAGCTTTAAGTAATCTATTTCGTCCAAGAGAGATTTTTGCAAGTATTGTAAAAATACATTTTTTCGCCCATACAAATGCATTGCAAAATGTACAAGAAGTTCAAGCATAAAAGTAGTGAAATTTTCATCTTTTATCAGTATATGCACCTTCCTTAGGCTTATGTCATCTTGCCTTACAAGATGACAGTTTACTTTGTTCAGCTATGAGAGTCATGTTTTGTATTTGACTTTGAATATGTGACAGGAGACCATATATCAGAGATTAGAGTTTAATACATTCATCTCAGCTGTTCCACACCTCACCTTCCCTTATTCAGAAGTCTGTCATTATACCACGAAAACTGAGAGGCATTCATAGGCACCACCAGGTCCAGCTAAATTCTGTATGTATCTTGAGAAAAGCAATCAGAAAACAGTTTTCAACATAACTAGACCAGCATTTAAATACAGGGCACTTAAGCAATAACAAAGAGCTAATTATTGCACTCACTAAGCTTTTTGCCAACAAGTGATTTTCAGAGTCATGTTTCATGGCACAAGTAATACCCAGAAATGCTTACCTTTGAAGTTTTAACCCAAAACTGCTCCTAGAGACACAATGGAGAAGTTGGCTGTCAGAACTAAAGGGATAATATGACACCTCCTATCTAATAAATTAATGACTAAAAAAAAAAGCATAAAATAAATCATTCAAATTTCTGTTCCCTACTCTCAGATGTCGTGGAGGGGAAACCCCAAGTGAAGCAGGATGTTGCAGAATGGCCTCAGTATTGCTCACACCCATGAGATATAAACTTTAGCCCATACACCCACGGGTTCATTTCACCGAAAATACTTGGCATTTGCTTTAGCCAGGGAAAATGAAAGTGCAATATCAACATCGCCCTGTGAAAGTTGAGGGATTTCCCCTACAAACAAATCCCAGAAAACAGACTTTAGTAGTAAGAATGTACTTCCCTGCCTAAGGAAGGATGCACTGCTTTAGGGCGGAATAACTCAGTGGAAAACAAAGTTCACTCCCTGTTGGTTATCTCTGAAATAATAAAGTATGGTTTGGGCCCTGATGGCCATGGTAGCCTCCAGAACTGCACAGGCCCCGAGCAGAATTCGATAGAAGAGATTTGAGAATGAGTACACATGCAATTTCTTTTCTGCTATGTATAAGAGGAGGCACTGCCTTGCTGACAGAGCCTCCTACTCTTTCTCTTGACTTATAATATGCAGAGCCCCAAAAAGCAAACACCTTTATGAGGTTTTATTATAAGTTTCACATTTTACCATCTGTGAATACCTTTTTATTTCAACCCAGATAGCTTTATATGCTTACAGCCTTATAATTTTAGGCATCCTATTCTGTTTAGCATACACTTCAATCTTTGAAAGCCAAGACTTGCTAACATTACATTTCATGGTGGCTACTGCCATTTTTCTTGCATGATAGAGATATAGATCCCACTTCAGGAAATGAAGTGTTCCTGCGCTGTTTTATGAAACTATAATACAGTAAGTAGATATACTGCAGAGCTAAAGGCAAAATCCTCCCTCCCATGGGGAACAAGATTATTGCCCCATAAAAGCTGCATAATGATATTATTTTTGCTATTGCACTGCAAACATTCAAAATTAGGTTAAAATATTTTTTCCCTGCACTTAAATTGTTTTTACTAGATTTATCTTTTGTTTTGCAAAGGAACAAACCGAAAGAAGACAAACAAATGTTCCAAAAAGATTACAATGCTCAGCTTCAGTTTTTGGATATCTATGAAATTTATTACAAGCTGGAGTGTGAACTTGAACTAACTTAAGAATAAATCAATGTACTTTTACTCGTAAAATGGTCATTAACTGGAGGACAAGAGTTCTCCTCAGTTCTCCAGAAGAGGCTAGAACTATACATCTGTTATATAATTTCCCTCAGAACTGCATTGGCTTTGCATCCTAAACCAACCAAAACCAAAACAAAATACACACTACCCATTATTTAAATGAAGATGAAAAATAATGGATCTCACTCCAGTGACATGTATTGTGCTAAGAATTATGAAGCAACCTCCTGTGGTGCAGTCCGTAAGCACTTACTGCATTTATTTATCTTCCATGTTTTGTTACTAAATACTACTGTTGTGTTTTTATTGCACAGTGACATGCAACCTGAAGAGTTACAGCAAGAGAGTGCAGCTCAAACTGATGAAGCTCATTTTTGTAGGGTATAGATACATTATTAACTAGTGGGGTACAACGAGGAAAGGAGGGGGGTTTGATCCACTGCTATCCGTCACAATCCTAGGTCTGTATGTCCACACTGCATCCCTACTGACATCAAAGCTGGAGGCCCCAGGCATCCATGACCCTGACTGCAAGAGGACCTTGTGTCCTCACTGACTGTGCAAGCTCTCCATGGGGACCTGGAGCACAAACCGTGACAACTGGTGACAAGCTTGAGTGTGTAACACAGGTGGCAAGTGAAGGTCCAAGGCAAATTCACTGTAAATTAGCCCAGCAGCACACTGCACCATTCATGCAGACACACTCCTAGTATCACAGTTGCTATGAAGGTTCTTGCTTTATTCCTGGCTTCCACCCAGCAGTGATACCAGCACACGCAATTATGTGTGTTCATTGCAGTTCGTTAGATGGATGATTCAGCATGCGATATTACAGCACACAACAAGAGTTTCAGAATTCAGCTTTCTAAAGAAAGGAGCTCTCTTTTGCCATGGGTCAATGTGGCAACTTAAAGAATAAAATTAAAGATACGGTTCAGTTTGCACTACTGTTTGGCCTCCAGTTGAGAAAACCTAATTGCAGCATTTCATTTCCAAATGCTGAATCACAGGCAAAAGATATAAATTTTGACCATAAAAACACACTATGAAGATTAAAAATATAGCACAAGAGGTAGGAATATCATCTTGTACTGGTTTCAGCCTGCTGCAAGCTCCATGATTTCAGAGCAGACCTGGGCAAAAATAGCCCCTGAAACTGACTTACACAATATCATTTGCCATCACATCATTATTATTGGCTTCAGAGAGCTGTATGCGTGCAGCACATTTTTTTTGTTTTATGCTTGAAAATCCTGTGCCCAAGCATATCCTCTGCTTTTGACAAGCATCACCTGAGTCAGCTGAAAAGCAAGGCCATTATTCATTTCGAGATGATGATTGACAAGAAGTCAGCATTGCAAGTTCTCCTTTACACATGAAAATAGTGCACTCTACTGAAACACAATGATATAAAGGGATTTTGTATGCATAAAAGGAACAAAGAAATAAACGAAAAAATATATGGAGTAGTTTTTTGTTTTCTCTAGAAAGCAAACCAATTACATGCCAGGCTGTCTTGTCAGAAACAAAGAAAACAAATGTTTATTTAAGAGTCTAAAAGGAAGTAGTAATTCTGAAAATGTCAGAGCGATACAGTGATTCCACTTAGCATGTAATAACAGGTAATCATAATTTGTTAGTAAACTAATGTCCATTTCTGTAGAAGTTCAAAAACTTTTATTTTTAGCTGTAATAGTAGTAGTTGTTCTCCTTTAAACCTAAACTACAGAAACAGAAATTCATTTTTGAAAGCCTGTATTAGACACTTTCACTTACTATTTTCAAAAGAACTATTCTCCTAGAGATTTAAGCCAAGGCATGAACTGTCTTGTTGTCAAGAGATATTTCAGAGCTCCCAGAAAATCCAATGGAGCGAGAATTTCAGGGTCCACAGCATTTCCCCTTTCTCTGTCATGGGCTCCACTGACATCATTCCCTTACAAGCTCACTAATCCCCAGCCCCTCACACACATTTACAAATGTCTTTGCAAGGAACTCTACAGCTTCCTGCACATACCACTCTTCATTCTTAATCAAGGTCTGAAAGCTTCCCTTGCAACCCACCTAGGCACCCGTCTCTTCCCATATCACCCCCCGAGAAAGGTCCTTCACCCATAAGCTGCAGATTTTGCTTTCTTTACAAGCTAGCACTGAAGTGTAGCACATAAAAGACTATATTTCTCTGTGGAGATCTCAAAGCTTAAGCAAAGAAAAATATTGTAGCCAAATCAACAGCATAACCTTAGAAAAGGTGTTTGCTTCATGTCATTCTTCCTCCACATAACCTTTTTTGAAAGAAACCCCTTGTCATACTTCAATACACTTTTGATGAACTACTTGCATTAGCGCTCAGGAAAACCTTAGCTTTGTTCATTTTCTTATTTGAACTTCTAAGTTTCAGAAGTTCAGAACTGCTCTTCCGACTAGTCTGTAGCACAGCACAGAGTCATGATGGGGCATTATAACGGGGAGCGCCTTCTAGGACTTAAGACTACTTCCTTTTTAAGACATCTAATCATCTTTCAGTCTTGCACAGTCAATGTATCTGGTCCTCGAGAGGGCTTCCACAATGCCTACTTAACTGCTGGGATTCTTGCCTCCCTCACCCTTGCACAGTAAGAGGCATATTCCACTACCACCACAGATCAGATCGTTTGAAGATCTTAGCACCTGAGAACTATTGACTTAGATTGAAGCTAGCAATCTTTAACTGAAAGTCAGTCTTACATTTATATCTAAAACTATTTTTTTTCCTCCTCCTTTTTTTTTTTTTTTTTTAACCTATATTCAGTAGAAAGTAAAGCTCACTAAGTGCAAGGAGCCACAGCTCATGCTCATTTGTAACTAGCTGCAGATACAAATGCTGTAGCCTCAGATAACTCAGTCAGCAACATTCTTCCCTCTATCAGACAGCTGAATTGTCCTGCAGACAACCTCCACCTACCAGGGCACCAAGTCAAGTATTTCCAAAGAAAATGATGGGTTGATTCCAAAATTTTACCAAGAGTAATTTGAAAAACTTGTCCAATTTTTCTATGCCTTGATAAGAGAAAGGCAACATCTTAAATATATTCCTCATTCACATTCAAATTTTGCCAACAGTAACAACATAAGGAATATTGAAATGGCGTATTTGCATTTTATTCAATGAGGCATGTAGGTGGAAGTAGGGGGTTTCCATGAGGATCTGCCTCTGCAATATGAAAGCAAGCTATAGAAGTTCAAATTTACAAGCAATTTTTTATTCAAGTTATTGAAATTAACCTTTCAAAATAAAGTTTTTTTAACAACATTCTTCTCAGGTGACAAATCACACTAACACCACAGGCTTTCTACTTCACAGAGCTTTGTTTTCTGCCTTTTCACAGATAAAACTAGCAAGTCCAGTCAAACTCAGGAAAAAAAAATGAAAGTAAAAATCGCAATGGTGTTATCAAAAGAGCCATTCCAGCATAGCTGGAATTAATTGCCCAGTCTTTCTACGTGTTAATTAAATCAAATAGCTTGGAGTCATCATGAATAAGTAAGAATAACTCACTGTCTAATAAGTTCAGTAACATTCAGAAGATGCCAAATACATGTTCTTTAGTTCTTCTACTGGATGCAAATTAATAAATTCACACGTATCAATATGACGTGAGACATTCGTTTAGAGTGGTTAAGCTGAAAACAGGCAAAAAAGTTTAAGCTGCATTCCACAGCAAAAGAAAATGAATGAGGAGCTAATTAAGTTAAGTTTCCTAGCCAATATATTTTTAGGCTTGTAACAAACCAGTTAAAAGTCTCAAAATTAAGGATTTAATTTTTTTCCTGGGAAACTCTCTGAAGAAGTGAACTTGTTCGGATCTAATCCTCAGCAAAATTATGCAATCTTTTAAAGGGAAGTTATCTAATAATCTTTAAAGATGATGTTGCTTATACACATGCCTATTATAAGCAAACAAGTTAAGTTTTATATACTTAGAAGTGGGTAAGGACAACTAAATGAATACATTATGTTTATTTCATGCCCTTTTTCAACAGTCTATTTAATTACAGACTAAATATTGACAATTTTGAAGCAAAGAATGAAACAGTATTAAAAATTCCGGCACTCAACATTGATGAGTTGATGTTCATCATTAGTATACAGCTCAACACAGATGACACTAATTTATCTTCTTATAAGCTATGTGAGCAGTACCTGGGCAGCTCAGCTGCCAAGAATATCACATTATTGCGGGGCAAAAAATTATGAATATTATGAATCTTTAAGGTTTTCTGAAAATAAGTTTTTCAGAGGTGAGTACTGTACAAACATAGATGATCCCTGACCAAAAGCTTAGGATGAAATGCAGTAGGCAACCCTGTTTCCTTTCCACCCAATAGGAAAAGAGAAAAAATAGTTGCAAAATTAAAACTTTGTAGGACAAAATTATAAGTAGGCTTGAACAAAGACACATTTATCCATACTCAGCAAGTTTCTGGTATGCTTCTAGACCAATTAAGAAGTAGTGAGTGTATTTGTTTGTGCTTGTATGTTAAAAAATTTTATCTTCCCTCCAATCGATTTATTCAAAACTCCTGCAACACCTACAGACTTTGGAACTCAGTGCAGACAAGACAAAATCAACAAGCTTTGACAAACTATGCCAGATTCAATATTTTATATTGCTGCTGTCACATACCATAACTGAGTATCTGAATACAACCAATGCCTCAGCTGTTTCTGATTAAAGAATAAAAAACAGCTAAATTTCTATAACACAGATTAATAGTAATTTAAGCCTTTCTCCCTCTCTCATGCTTTTTGCTACTTTCATACATTCAACTTGACCTTTTTTTCTGTAATTACAGGCAAAGATGAAAACATTGCCTTTTAAACTTACCTGATATTTCCCATTAAGACCTGATTTTCACTTATTTAAAGCTCAGCAGTATAGTGTCCATTTAGACTGAAATTTCTGTCAGATATATGGCCTGAGGCCATTTTTCAACCAAAAGTTTTCTTCTAAGAACCAGGCTATGAAAAAACATGATGCTTCACGCCAGATTCTGCAGATCCTTTACAAAAGGACTCTGATGCTTTTTGTCCTTTACAGTAAAAGCTTCAGTTTTGACAGGACAGGGATTTGTTTTGTGTCATATTTATATATGTATGCTCCACCAAACCTTTCAGGAATAGTTTGCAGGTTGACTCTGTATTATCCATAGCTAGCATGCTCAAGCCAGGAGCTAAGTAACGCTTTCCCTTCTTTTACACTTCTGAACTTCTCTTACCTGCCATATATCTAGAAAAAAATGTTCTGAAATCAAGCAGTGTCTTTCTTAAAAGCATCCTGTCTACACTATCAGCAGTTCAAATCAGAGAAGAGCATTGCAAGGTACAGAGGAAATTGTCACCTTACAGAGAGAGACAAATGAGGCCTGAATTTAGGAAGAAAGCAGAACCAATGCCTGGCAGATATAGAAGCTAAAACAAGTCTTGCACAAGACCAGAATTCAAGACAGAGAGGAGAAGCAGTAAGCACACATCACATGGCTGAAAGTATCAGACAAGAGAATGACATCAGAAAACAGGGAAGCTCAAGAGAAACACATGGGAATCAACCATGCCACATAATGGAACAGATAAAGACTTCACTGGGACTAAGCCTAGACAGAATTTCTATACAAGAAATCCGAGGAGCTCCAGTTGGGAAGAGGAGGACAGTCCCAGGTTGGTACACAGCCTGTCGGAGCCTGCAAGATGGTCTTGCTGTCAAAAGATGTTGACAGTAAAGGTTATACAGCCTCTGCATCTAGTGTGGGTCCATGTCTGTGCTGTTAGCAGTTACCTCAGTCGTCCCATATTTGCAGAGAACTGAGACATGTGAAATATTATATCCTACTCTTAATAGTAATCAGATGATAGAATTTCTGAGGCTGGAGGCAAGTTGAGGAGTTTGCTTCCAAAGATAGGAAATACCAAATTTAGAATTCTCTTTTCACTTACCCACTTTTCTAGGTGTTCTATGACTGACACCACCTTGGGAAAGTCACTTTAGCTCACTGTCATAACAACCTCCTCCTCAAAATCTATGGTAAGATAAAAGCACAACAACACCTACAGGGAAAACTTTCACTGTGAGTGCATTAAGGCATTATGGCTTTATTTGCAATGTTTTACTCTAAATCACCTATCTCTCCCCTTAGGTGGTTAGTCCCAACCATCTTCACAGCAAAAGGAAAAACATGGCTATCCATTTTAGGGGTTCCAATCCAGAATTGTGATCAGCTTGAGAAGATTTTGGGGGGATAATATAAGATTGGTAGTGTGAGGAAAGGATAAAATGGGATCAGCTGAATTTCAAACATGAAATACAAAGTTCAAACATCAACATACTGAGTAAGTGGCAAAGAACATATAGAAAAGCATGTAGAAAAGGAGTGATAAAAGTTGAGTAATAAAATGAAAAAAAAGTCTTTGATAGAAATTGTTCTTTAACTGTCATTAACTAAAGATGATCTGCAGAATAAGAATACAAAAAAAAAAAAAAATTAGCTACAAATTCAGACCATCAGTAAAAGCAATTCAGAATGATAAACAGGCAAGGACAGGAGACAGAAAGCTGCCTATACTATGTGAAAATTCCTGTATAATCTTGGGAGAGTTCAATTTAGCGGATAGGGTCAGGGCATCTTGTAAACTCTGATATAAAACAAAGTTTCAAGCATGCTAGCACCCATGGTATATTATGCAACAAGGCTCTTATTTTAGATTTGGAAAAAAAAAAAATGAGAAGGCCAGCAGTCCGACTTTGTTTATTAACTAGAGACTGGTGACTGTGGCCTCACTATGCTCACTATGGACAAGTGGCAGAAAAGCAGAAAGTACTGGAGAAAAAACTTCCAGGTGAAAAAGAGGTAAACCTATTTGTCAATCTCACATAATTACTGTGTAGCAAAGGTCTTCAATACAGCACTAAAATTCATATTTGTTGAGCAGCAAAATACTGCATCTGAAAGAACAGGCTGGGAAGAATAGTTAGATCTTTCAAACTTTGTGTATATAGTGTATAATATGCAAAACAAAGCTTTGAATTCCACAATGCAGGAAAAAAAAAAAAAAAAACAAGTATCTCCAAAGAGCCAGCTTGATTCCAATGAGACCACTGACACTGGTGAAAGTTGAGAGTTCCCATGGAAAATAATCTTAAAGTTTAACAGATGGATGTAGCAGTAAAGAAATCACAGCTAATTACAGTGTTCTTAAATTCAGCATTCCTGTCAATGCATCAGGGTGGGAAACATTCAGCACAAGATCATTATACTAAAAAAGCAAAAAGCAAGCAGTTAACTAAAACCCACATGATATCACCAGATCTCCCAAATTTCATGACCTCTTTCTCCCAGTATAGTACTTGATTGCCAATTCACCTCCAAGCAGAGAAACGGGTCGTACTGACTTTCAGATAGTTGGACAAGCTTGGCTGAAGGGCATCATGAATGGACAAGGAACACCCCAGGGAGTTCAATCACAAAAAGGAAGTGATGGGCCACCCGTGAGGAATAGGTCTCTTTTGCCCGAGCTTGCAGGGATAGCCTGACCTTGCAGGGATAGTTAGGAAAGCCAAAGCTCAGCTGGAGTCGAACCTAGCAGAGAATATGAAAGTCCATAAGGTAAGTTCATTGCCAGCAAAGGGGAAAAAGACAGACATACTTGTCAAGTTGAAAAAAGAAATAGGAAAGGATCCTGAGAACTACCTGCTTGTCAGTCTCACCTCAGTTCCTGGGCGTATAATAGGTCAACTCTTTCTGGAAGGATGTGCACAGAGGGTAAGGAGTCTATGTGGAGCTGCTGGCATGGATCTCTCAAGTGCAAATTTTACTGGACCCACCTGCTAATGTCCTTCAATGAAGAGAATTTTTTGTGGAGAAATAGAGGATGTTGTTTACCTTGACTTAAGTAAGGCCTTGTACTCACTCTCAAAGAGCATTCTTAAAGTAAATTAGTAAATTAGACTTATGAGGGGAAAACTTGCTTGACTACCAGGATCAGTGTTGTCATCAAAAGTACAAAATCCATCTAACTAGTGGCATTCCGCAGGGAGTTAACACTGAGGTCAATAATTTTAGTAGGCAGCATCGTGATAATAGCAAATTTACATTTATTACAACTGTTTCTACATATGCCATTATGCAAAGTGTTTGTTTTGAATTGTGCTGTCTCACCTACAACCTAGCTCCAAGGTTTGACACCAGAGAGTTTGACACCAGAAGTTATATACAGAGATCTTCCCTACCCGTCATTTAAAGTCACTAGAATGTGAACAAAATGACAAGCAAAATTCAAGGGCTAAAACATTTCAATTCTGACTGCTAAACTACATCATTCACTTACTCTACTTTAGCAGGAATTCCTGCCCAGCATTACATCTTCTGTGATGTGAATCTTTGTCATAAATCTTCTTGTCAGTGGATGAAATTCAGCAGTGAATACAATTATAAACATAAAGAAATAAAAGAACTTTTTTTTGGAGCCACTTAGTATGAAAGGGAAGGAAAAGTAGGAAGAGAAAGACAGTTTGTGGTAACAGTTAAAAATGAGTTTTAAGGTTGTTTGGTAAGTCTTAAATGAGACATACTTTTAGAAGTGCTGAATATCCTTTCTGAGAAATAACCACTTTTGTATGATGCAGGTAATGGATAGCAACAAAAGACACAAAGCTAGTCATTAGCTTGTTTTCATCTTGGCTACATCTTCTAGATCTATAACAAGATCTAGGCTAAAAAGCCAGGCATATCTATTTGGGTGTGTGGAGGAAAGAAGGGAAGTATCTGATAACATATCTTGACTCACCCACAGATAAAACCATTTCCAGTCTGATTTATACTATTTTCAGACTTACATTTATTCTTGAGCCCAATTACTGGGTGACAGTGCTCCTTTTCTCAGACATTTCCAAGAAGCACTTTAAGTACTTGCCAGAATTGAAATTTTGTGGTCATTCATTCTCTTCAGAATTCACAGCACAAAGTTTTTATCCTCTCACTCTTTACTTTTGAGAAAACACTGTATTCTTTCCTCTTCTTTCCTCTTTTCCACATCTAGGGAAATAGCTTTTCTAAAATACATCCGCTGAATTTTGGAGCTGGTAACGAATAAGAAATACATGTATTCTATAGCTTTAATTTTTTGACAAAAATGACCCACAAATTTTTCCCATGTTGGCATCAAACAAATGCAAAGGAAATGAAGTCTAAGTTCTAAGGCTACAAGATGTAGTTGATTCATTTCTGGTATAGGAAGAAAAAAGTTTGCTTGTGTTCTTATAACATATTTCAGCTAGATGAATCCACATAGTTTACTGTGGAATATTGTTAGAGCAGTAACAGATATAGATTGTAGTTCAGCAATAAACTAGACATCCTATACCATTTGGCTACTTCCACTTCCTAGCCATCTGAAGAGAAACATATCTTATATATGCTTTAAAATGCTTGCTATGATATTTTACAGTGGCCAGTTCCGAGGTGATAAGGAACAGGAAGTTATTCCACGAAAGACATTACTCCAGATTGCCACTAATCAAACTGAAATTCTGACTCCATCATGCTAATATGTTCATGAGATAAATCCCAAACCCGATGTTTTGCCAACAAGAGAAATTCATTTTAAACTTCAGCTCAAAAGTGCAATTACATTTGTGGAATATATAAACAGAATCCAAAATAAAGTGCTTTCTTCCAGAAAGTCTCTGTACAATGTTATTAAAATTGGTCTTCCTTTCCAAATATTATTACTTCTTCTTGAAAGTCAATGGGAAAGCAGTCCAAACAAAATGGAAAAGTACCTTGCAAGTGCATACAAATATGGAATGTATAATAATGAACTAAAAATGCCTTACAGAATCAACAAGTAGGTGACATATTTGGTGTTTGTTTTAAACTTACTGGAAGTGCCTGACATGGGATTATGTATCACAGTAATATTTAATTACAGAGAAAAAATAAATAGCGTATTTTAAAAGAAACAGTGTAATATTCTGGAAGTTATGCACACCACTTGGGGGAAAAAAAAAAAAAAAAAAAAAAAAAAAAAAAAGTCTTTGACTTTTGGGAAGGACTAACCTTGACTGCTACTAAATTCCCTACATTTGAAGTTCTCCTGCTTAAAGTCACTGGGTTATTTCACTCTCCAGTCACTGGGTTTATCACTTTCCAAATAGATAGAGCCTCATCAGGACTAAGCAGAGTGGAAGGATCATCTCCTTTGACCATTGGCCTTCTTGGCCACAAGGTCACAGAGCTGCTTCATGATCAGCTTGTCCACCAGGACTCCCAAGGCTTCTCCGCAGAGCTGCTCTCCATAAGGCCAAACCCAAACCTCTACTGGTGCATGGGGTTATTCCCCGTTAGGTGCAGGACCCTGTACTTGCCTTTGTTGAACTTCATGACTTTCCTCTCTCCCCAACTGTCCAGCCTCTTGAGGCAAAGGTCCCTCTCAACGGCTGCCCAATCCTCTGCTCTGTCAGCCGCTTCTCCCAGTTTTGTGTCATCAGCACACTTGCTGAAGGTGCAGTCTGTCCCTTCATCCAGTTCACTGATGAATACGTTGAATGATACTGGAACCAATACGTACCCCTGGGGCACACTGCCTGCTACAGGCCTCCAACAGGACAGTGTGCTGATCACAGCCCTCCAAGCTCAATTCAGTAAATTTTCAATCCATCTCCCTGTCTGCTCATCTATCCCCCACTCCCAGAGCTCACCTATGAGGATGTTATGGGAGACTGTGTCAAAAGCCTAACCAAAGTCAAGTTAGACAACTACTGCTCTTAAATCAGATGTATTAAAAACTCAGTGCAGACATGCAGCACATAGTCACATATAGCTTCAAGAGTATGAAAACATGTGAATAAACATACCAAAAGTGCTCTTTAGCCTAGTGTGTTTGGAAATCTGGCACCACAGCATGTCATCCCCACTTAGGATCTAAAAGTTGACAAACTTGCAGATATATATAAACTAAAAATATTAAGGTACTGTTCTAATTAAAGAATACCACAGGTCCATAAAGCTAATTAGATCCACTACTTTATAGTAATGGATCTAATTAATGGATCTAATTAATGGATTACTTAATGGATTTAATATAGCAGCACGGGTGCTCTAAGAAAAAAATCTGTGCTGGTAGTGTCTACTGACATTAATTCTCTCACTTCACATTAATCCCCTCGCAGGGAAGTAAATGTCAACAAGCGTCCAACAGTGTAACACCACAGTAATCAGCCTAAGCAGAGACTGCGGCCTGTGAGCTACAAACAGAAGAGGAGGAAAATCAGGTATAGACTCCCAGGTAAAACAGTATTGAGCTGAATGAGTTACTCTTTTTCTGGAGGAGAGAAAGTGTTATTTATTTTAAACTCGCCATCATTGTTTGTTAATCTTGATCATCATGTACATCGTTATTCCAAAAAAATGTGACAGAAGTAATAAAAATCTAAATGCAGTTGCACTTCAGAATTGTTTTGATTTTGGACTTTTTATCCAAATATACATCATGTGTATTTGGGACAATTTTAAAACTACCATTGCAAAAACAGCAGCTGCACTGTTCAGAAAGCTTTGAATTCTACCAAAGGGAGCCATCCCAAGAGGAAGAGCAAATTCTTAGGCCTCATTAAGGTTATGAAACACAAAGTATTCTGAAAAGCCTTTAAGCTTTCCGTGCACCAAAGGAAAAAATGTTTCAGATCTTTAAGACTTCCATTTCAACTTTGCTGAAGTAAAAAGGACTCTATGGTGCGAGGTGCTGGTGGCAGGTGAAAAATGTCCAGAAGCCTCTCAAAAAAGAAAATATATATTCTAGTCAAATGAAACATGGTCCTTAATCTCTCTTTACTGAAACACTTGCCACACCACAGCATGGGAAGTTACTAGTAAAACTGGAAAACACAAGGCTCATAAAAGGGATTCTGAGATAAATGAGTGGACTAAAACCAAATAATATATAAAGGAGTTAGATAAGGGGTATTGAAAGAAAACTATTGCACCACAGGAAATCATCAACCAAGTAATTCAAGGACTTGTTTTGAATTTGATGCTATCTATCATTTTCACTAGCAGCTCTGCCAAGGTACTAATTATATGCAAAGCGGAAAATTACTGATAATACAGAGAAAGGTCAGAACAGGATATTGGAGGAATTAAATGGCCCGAAGGAGAGGATTAATACGGTGTATTGAAATTCAGCTACATAAAGTACAAGGTTTTGTATTGGCAGATTTATATAAGAGGAATTCCTACTACTAACAGTGAACTCTTCAACTAGAAATAACTGGAGAGAGAAGGACTTGCAGGTATTGATCAGCCACATGATTACTACATGCTAACAGGATGAAAAAAGACAAATTCAGTGCCAGGATGATATCTTGCTAGTAGAGACAGGGGAGTATTTATACCTTCACATAGGGCCCTTCTGTATTCCTGAAGTCAGAGTTCACATCAGTATGGCAGATTGTTGTCTGTTGACATTTTTCAGAAACTATCAGAAACCAAAATAAATAAACTAAATACGTATTTTTCCTCTTTCCAAGGTGAAAAGGATATGGTATAGAGTGACTTGATAAAAATACATATTTAAAATTAACATTTAGTGTTCTTTTTCAGCTCTTAACACCAAACAAAGAAAATCTCCATGTCAGAGAAAGTAGACATGCTTGAAGTCAAGCGAAAAAAACACTGGCAGAACTGCAGACCCATCTCTTATCTGCTCTGCTCTTACCTTTCAATTATGCTCTGCCTTCATAATTTACTAGTATTTTTATGATAGTATAAACACAATTCACCTAGTGCTGCAAATCTATCAGAGCACTGCTTTATGACATGAATGAAGAGCTTTCAAATCAAAAACTGTGTCCTGATGTATGACAATTTAGAGACACATTACAATTTTCTCTCCGAAGGTTTACTTTTCAGACAGATCATTTTGGTCTAATGTGCTACATGAGAACATTGCATTTCCACCAGAGTTTTCAAGACTACTGACTACCTTTAAACTATGAGAGGTGCTCAGCTAGAAAGGTGGTTTTCTCTTGCCTTCTTGGGTAAAAGGCCTCTTCTCCATTCAGGGTCAGAAAATGCCCCACTGTTCCTCCCAAGTCTTACAAACCATAACAATTCCTCCTTCCCCATAAAAGTCACACCTAATTTCAGATCCTATCCAGCAAACATCTGGGTAAAAATGTTATATGGTCCCACTTGTTCTCAAAGGCTGGCAGATAACATGCCCGAATTATCTGTTATTTACATGATTCACTGCAGTCCTGAATTCAGCACAGGCTTAATGACAGCTCAGGACCTGATTTACAGGCGTCACAAAACAGCTTACAGCAGTATTTCCCACTGCACTTGTTGGGGCTCTTTCTCCACCACCTTCACACCTCACTGGCCTCCACTCTACCCTTTAAACCACTGCCTGCTCCTGCCCCCATGTCCTGCCCATAGATACTGCTGCCATTACCAGCTCCACACACATATAGATGGAGGGATGGATGGATGGATGGATGGATGGATGGATGGATGAATGGATGGATGAATGAATGAATGATAGATAGATAGATAGATAGATAGATAGATAGATAGATACATGTAAAGCTTGGCAGAGCTAACTACCGTTCTGTTCTGTTTATATATATGTGTATATATAAACGTATATATACAGAACTAGGATGTTTTTCTGGGTATTGTTCTCTGGGATAAACACTGCTTTTCAAATCAAATAAGCATTCTTCTGACACAAACAATAGCTATTCTTCTGAAAACAGATAGGTTTACAGTTTCTCGTATACACATTTTACACGCATTTTGAAAGGCAACACCACAGAGAACATGTTGTGCATTGATTAACGGAGATTAAAAAGTCAAAAGAAAAAACACGAAGTTATTTTCAGAAGCAGAGTTCTCAACAGATCATAGAAAGTTGTAGACTGCTGGTATCAGTCTATGTAGGTAGATCAATTAATGTTTGCAGAAGCACTACATGATATTTTGGGAAAACCTGGATCCATCTGAAGAATAACTAAAAAATATGAAGTACATCAAAATAAAGCAAGATTTAAAAGGTTGTGTAAGTATTTTCATGTGGCTAAAAAAGTAGTTTTAAACATTTTTTGTGCAAAATAAAAATTCATTGCTTAGATATATGCAAAAGAAAAAAAGACACTCAGAAATGGCTTTCCATTTGCTTGGGACCCTTCCAGAAATTATTTCTACTTTTTATATTTCAACATTTTAAAAAAAAAAAGAAAAAATTAATCAGCAGCAGGGCTCTGCAAATTGCCTCCCACACCTCTCTAAGGCAAAGCCAGATTCACTCAGCATGTGTCCAGGAAGCTGAAAGGTCATTAGCACACAGATTAATTTGCAAGGTCTTGATGTAGCAAGGCATTCTGCAGAGAAAGAGATGCTCCCAAACAGTAGAATTGGTCTTCAATAAGACAGCATCCTTAATAAAATAACATTTTTCCCCTTCTCTTTTGGAAAGCAGAATAAACTTTGGTTTACCCAGATGCTGAACTGACAGGTTGAACATCAAGTCCACAGGAGAGGCACTGGCAGCACTCAGACTTCTGCACCATCCAGAAATGCACACAAATTAGTTGGGTCATACTTTTAGTAGAAAGCTCCACTACCATTAGCTCAGCTATTGATCTGCCATATGGTACTCTGCTTTAGGTCCATCACATTTACCAAATCTTAAAGAAAATCAACAGCTACCTTATCAAAGAATGATAAGAGCTTTATACAACCCCTCAGGGAAACCTGGGGCTATTCTCACATTTTCCACTTCCAATGCTTTAGCAATGTTTCATTTCAAAATTTAAAGCCTTAAATGGCCATTCTTGAATTAACATACCCAGATTACTTTGGATCTATGTTCTGCTTTTAATACTTTTGGTAGTATTGATGTACATTTTCACATATATTTAAAAATAATAAATTTAAAACATATTAGTATAGTGTCCACCTGACAATCAAATCAGAATTGCTGATATCTATGTAATTCACTAACATATTTGAAACAAGTAGATAATTCAGGGAGCCCTGGAAGAAATCTGAAGAAAAGGCTCCATGCCTGAATGCTAAACTTCCTAGTCTTCTTTTTGTAAAAGTTCAGTTCTGTATGATAAAATGTATTGCCTCTCTCCAAGATTTTTTTCTTATGTCATTAGAGTGTTCTCCAGTTATCATAATGTCTATTATTTTAATATATTAGCACTCATTTGCCATTGCATTCAAAATAACTCTTTCTGAGAGCCAGTTTAACCAATATGTTGGTTGTACAGTTTCCCAAATTGCTGTTATAATAACTGATTTAAAACCTTCTGTCTGTCTGGACTAGCTTGGACTCAGAGCTGAGAAGTCCATGCTAGGGCAAATATTCTACTTGGATGTCAAAAGAATTTAGTTGCTTCTGAGAAGGAAGACATACATCAATTTCTGATAAACGAAACAACGAGCATTATTCCAAGGTAAACTAGTGGACTAAAAGCTGGTGCCTGTCAAAGGGGCAGTTTTCCCACCCTTGTTCAAGGTTTTGATAGAAAGAAAAAGAAAGGGAGGTAGGTGAGAAGAAAAAAAAAATTGTCTCTACATTTATCACCACCTCCCCCCTCCCACCAAAAAAAAAAAAAAATCCTCACATTTTTCAGATTTTCAGAGTCATCTGGCTGAATGCGAGAACTATTTTATAGTGATTATCAGCAAAAATAAAATAAAAACTCCAGCATTATTTTTACTAACGCAAGGAATATTATTACCACATAAAAAAAAGTCTTACTCTGAAAGTTTTTCATTAAAATATAGCTTTTTAATAACTTTTCCCCTCTCATTGCAATAGCTTTGAGGAAAAAAACTCTTAAGCAGCTCTACTGAAAATCCTTCATTCACATGATACTTTGCTTTCATTATGATTAAGACCATACAGCTCTGCTGAATGAAAGTCAGACGCTTTCTTGAAACTCCCACTGCAGGACATCAGTTACTTATGACCCTCAAGTTTCATTTGTTCTATGTCATTAAAGATAATTGAGCTCCATCATTACCATAATTCAACAATATGGTCAATAAAGACAGATTTTCTGTTTTTAAGGCTTGGGGAAAGTACATATTAAAGTTCTTAAAAATACCCTAAGCTAAGTATTTTTATTATTTGGAGCACAGCTATCAAAAATTGACAGTGCAGTAAATAACATCTTTGACACTAATGGAATTAGTGTCTTCTGGATAAGCAGATTTTTTTCCCCTAGCACGTTTGTTACAGCAGCATAGAAGTAACATATCACATGGAGTGAATGACACTGAGTGCAGGATGACACTGTAAAACAAGGACACATAGTTCTGAAAGAGGATGTATCCAAAAAGAACATCGAGTTATTTTCAAAAGTATGTGATCTATCAACTGCCAGAATAAGCCCTATGAAGCCTTAGCCTTTTGCTATTGAACACCCATTTATCTCAGAAAGTCTATTTACTGTTGACCTAGGAAAACCACCTTTTGCTCCCCCATTTCTGAGTTAGCCAAGGTGATTTTAGAAATGCTGTTACCACTCAATAGTATTATAGCCCAGGGTCAGCAGTCATCATTTAGTCAAAGGTGACAAAAAGGCCTTTCACCTTCAAAGGTTATGCATGAAGAAAGCCACCCTCACGAGCTGTAGCCAGCATCAGAAGGCAGCACAGAAGGTGCCGTAGGCAATTTCTCCTTCATGGTGCAGTGTATGGAGAGTTCTGTAAGGGCAAACTTATCTGCAGGTTTAGAGAAGGATAGAGACTTAACAATGCTCCTCCAGCTGCACAGCTCAAAAGAATGATTGATTGTTAGTTGTCGCATGAGCCAAAGCTTCAAACCCAGTTTGAATATGGGATTTCCCATCAGGGAAGGGCAGTTGCATATTCAAGAGATTCAGAACAGACACAGACCCTACCCAACAAGATTTCCAAGAAAAAAAGAGACAGTCTGTGTATTTTTTAAGTTGTGTGGTATCCTTGGCAAAACCCACTCACAATTTACTGGCTACCAAGATAAAAGAATCACACTATGTGGTATGTTTCCCATCAAAACAGTTTCAGAAACATCTTGGCCAGAACATTTGTGCTAGCCAAAGTAGATTTTGTTCTCTCTGAATTGTCTTTAGAGTCCCTCTGCTTAGCCATCTCCACCCACCATCTGGATTTGACCTGGTAATAGTCTGCTTTTCTAGTTGCCAGGTTTGTTTGAGGGTTTTTCTTTCTTCTTCTTTTGTGGGTTTTTGTGTGCTTTTTTTTTTTAAACTCTCATTTCCTGGCTCATACTAAAATGCCTATCCCTTCCCAAAGCAACTAGCAGGGAACTCAAGAAGTTCTCAGATGCAGCATCACCTGCTGGCATCTTTACTTCTTCCCAGGGAAAAAGTTGATTCAATAAGCCTTGTTCATATGTTCATGACAATAATACAGTCAACATCACTTAAAAGCTAAGGGCTAGACTGCAAAAGGTACACATGAAGTTCTGGATCCTAGAATCTAAGTTATGGATAAAGATCTGCTCTACCATAATAAGTTCCAGGAAGCCCCATATAGTAGTTTAAGGAAAAGAAAGGACAGATAGCTTTGCATCTGCAGGTACCAGTTTTGTTTTCTACCATACTAACTTAACAGAATCCCAAACTGAAGCAAGGTTTAGAAACTCCTTTGCACTGCTAACTGACAGCACTTCTTTGTCCACCTAGGGGGACACAAATTACACCTGGATATATCTGCTTATAGGAAAACAGTATCAACCGAAACTTTGGTCCATCACCCAGTCTCACTGGCAACTATGTCATCCATCCCTTGGCCTTCCACACTCCCTTTTGTTCTAAAAGTGGAAGAGGCCAGAAAGTCAAGGGCAGTAAGAGCCTTGTTTTTTTAAATCCTCAAGAAATATGAGGATCTTCATGGAGCTATCTCTACATTATTAATCCACAGATAATATTACTCACTTCTCTTTAACAGGAGCACCTCTGTAGTACAAATGCTGCCTGTGTTGTATTAAATAACACTGTCTTCAGTAGATCATACTGAATGAAAACGAGTTTGAACTGAGAGATTTGTTACAAATGATTTTTCCCCTACTTTCCATCTAACATTAATTATTTTTAGCATTATTGTAAAGACTGAAGAATTTCATTTTCCTCCAGTGTAATTAAACTGTACTTTGTGATACTTTATTAGCCAACCTGCTTTGTCAATGTGGCTGACTCCACAGAACTTCCAAGTAAGGTACAAATCATCTGTCAATTCTGGAGCAAAATGAAAGACCATCACTACCTTCAAAATATTGATTAGCTTGTGTTTTGGAAACTAGAATTTACATTTTAAAAATTTAGAATTTTAATTAAAACAATGATCAATTCTAATGGCAAGATAAGAGTCTTGTTGAAATCACTCCTCTTCTGCAAAATGTCTACATGGGTAAATAAACATTTCCAAATGTCATCTATCTGATGTCAGTGTAATTTCAGTTTTTCAAATATTTTTGCCATAGCTTTCCATGATGCTGTTTCAGAAAGCCTAGGTCTAGGCTACTCATAGTTAAAGCAGTACAACTTCAGTGGTACTATTTAATGGGTAGTGAGGCATAATAACCCTCATCAAGCATGCAAAATTAACATTTCAAGCTATTTACAGAAGGAGAATTATTTCTCTGTAACTAAAATCTATGCACAGTTTATGTTAGGCCAATACCTGATATCCTTCCCTGTACATGAAGGACTTTGCTACTCTAAAATGCCTCCTCAGTTTTTCACACAAATATTCTATTATTTAGAATAACAAACTCTGAGGAGAAAAAAAAGCTGCAAGCAGTGGTAACACTTAAAACAAAAATAAATTCTTAGAAGAGCATTTTGCTGGTCCCATAATATGCATCTGGAAAGAGCAAGAACACAGCCTCAGGTGAATAGTGACTTGTTTGGACAAGTATCACATAGGAAATCTGTTATTTCTACAGTGAGGGAAATTCAAGTGAAAATAGAATCAGATTCTCCTGGAACACAAGGCAGCTCTGCTAGATAACCTTTGATAGTACAGTAGCTGAAGCTAAAGCAACATTTTACCTCTACTCAGATTAAAATCTTCTTCCTCAGTAAAACCAAAAAACACATCAACAGTTACAGTTTGCCTTCTGTAGCACAAACTACTGCATTAGCCTGTAATTTACTACACCGCTTTACTAAGCTTTGCTACAACTCAGAAAACAGGGAAAACCCTCCTCCAACACCAGAAAACTACTGAAGGGATAAACATATACGGTATTTTGTTTTTTATATGCACATCAGTTAATGATCCCAGATCATATCACTGTATCTCGCTCACACAGATAGATTTTCTTCAGCACATGAAAAATGGCTTGCTTTAGCAACTTAGTAGCAAACTATTTACACTGTGTATAGCCCATCTTACAGATGTGACTCAGGAGACCAGTTATACTGTGCAAATAGCCTAAACTGAGGTTAATGTTATTTCTACATAAAAAATGCACTGAAATCAAGCTGGGTTATTAATCTTTCCTAACACAAAATAGAGCTGAGCAGACATTACATCAAAGGAACAGGCTGTTGCCCACATAAAACCACTGGAAAATGAGTCCATGTAGCAGATAGCAGATAAGTATAAATCAATTTTAATTTTCCTAACATATTTCCTACTCTCTGGTTTATAGGTGCCACTGTCCATACTTGATATTCAATTTTGCCCAAGTCTCCCATATAAAAACCTTTAAGAGCAGTGGTACATCTGATGTTAGAACTACTCATCTTTTGAGGCTTCACACACCAAATGTCAACAACAAATGCATGCTTCCGTCCAGCTATCTCTAGCTATATTTTCAGAATATTTAAGGGTCGCTATTCTTCATCTGCAGCAGTATGTAAATATTGAGATTTCTTTCTCGAAGGAAAAATCACAGCACCATCTACAGCAAGATAGAATCAGATGGCAGTTTGAGTCCGGACAACCTTTAGAAGAGAGCTGACAACTACACCCAGGTTATGGCAGTACAGTCTTGTGAAAGTGTATTTCAAGCTGTATACTCAAAGCGTAAATCAGGCTCCAGGTCCTCTGGAGTCCACTTTAATCCAACTTGAGCAACTACAGACACCCAACTCCATTTTCCTTGTTAAATTATGCATAGCATAGAGAAATGTGCTAGTATGACCATCATTTGTTAGTGTTGGTGCCTGTAATCCTCCATGCTGTTTCTGTTTTTATTTCTGCATTACAGCTCCTTGGGTACTGAATACAATTCCTCAGGCTATAAAATAAGGATCCAGAAAATGTGTTTTTTCCTTTATTTGGGAACAGACTTCAGCAATAACTTTAGTTATTGACACAGCAGTGTTTCAAGTGTTAGAAAGCATGAGCAGGTCAGAGCACATGCCTTCAACCCTATAGCTTGAAAACAAACATTGGGTGTACATTTCAAATAACAGATGTTCTGCTTTTATATAAAAAAAATGTTACAAGGCATAAATCAGTATATACGCACTCACCTTATGCAATCAGACAGTTACACTGCTAATGCATTTGTTCTAAACTGTCTTCTTAACTGTGCAATTGTGTTGGTCTTTCCCACCTCTGAAACAGAGCTAGCATTCAGGTGATTGACCTTGACCTCATCATGCAGAACAAGTGACAGAGATGTTTTTCATCCAGTAGATGCAGTAGCACAAAGTCTTGTTATCATCTTAAGTCCGAGATTAAGAAGTCTTGAACAGATCAGTTCCAAAAAAGTTCTGCTTTACAGGCAGCTGCTTATTGTGTAGCACATTACTCCACTTAACAGCAACAGATAAGATGAAAATTTTGTTTAAAGATCAACATCTTCCCAAAGCACAGTTACAGACAAAGAATCAGACATAGGACTCAAAGTAAGCTCGTCTGTTAAAAAAAAAAAAA
>VZSV01000076.1:2481914-2504926 GCA_013398735.1 Nothocercus julius | reverse complement strand
AGTTTTGTGTATACTAATTAGTAGCTAGAATTAAAGCTGTATTTCTGCTTTCAACATACTGTTTTGTAATGATTAAAGAAGGATGATTTCACATTTCCTGCAATATGGATACAATAAAGAAAATATTATTTGCTTGTTGGTGCTAGTTTGGTACCTCCCATTTAAACACAACATCTGATTAAAAAGCTATTTAAACTGAAACGTGATGGACTTGCTCTTTTCTTATCTAATTTTTCTATAGAAAAGTATAAAGAAAACAAAATAAATGCCGTACAAAGTGTAGACTAGTTGGGAATTAGTTTACACTGTTTGAAAATTTACACTGGAAAAAAAAGAAAAGTCTTAAGGTAGTCTCTCACCACATGATGTTATCGCCCTCAACTCTGAAACACCTCCAGAAAAGAAGTACTATTCTAAGAAAAGATGAAAGCAAAGGGACCAGAGTGCAGGTGAAATGGATACCAAACTTGCTCAGGATTTAGCTCATGATGAGTATTCTCTCTGGTCAAGTGTGTGCAAAGTATCAACCTCCATCAACATCCACTTCATTCACGGTAAATCCTCAGCAAAAACAGGGATGCTTATGCACTGGAAGACCACAGAGTACAGTCTTCATTTTGCATTTCAGTCTTTTCTATTGTTGCTTTCTTATTCAACATTCTTTACGATTCTTCTGTTTATTAATATCTCTTTGCTTCCAACTTCTTCTCCAGCACTGCAGCTAACACTGTGTCAAACCTTGAAGCCCCAGATACCTGAATGAGGGGCTAAAGGAGTAGAAATTGAGTAACACTGTGTTTCTGGGTAGAAAAACGTTCCTCAAAACAAGCTGTAGAAAACATGACAGTGCCTTGTTTTGACTTCATTCTGTTCATTCTTGTGCACAGATTTCTTAAATTCCTTTATGAGACTGGCCAGGATGAAGATTACAAGATAAAGGAGGAACTTCCTTGTGCCAGGTGGCTGCTATATGTGCTGGTGAAGGAGACCGTCAGAGAGGAGGGCAGTTGCAATAAGCTCAAGAGCTGCATGGCACCTACAACTTTTGCAGAGAAGCTAACAGCCTGATTAAGGGAGCAGGAAGACCCAGCCAGGCCTTGGAAAAGACAAAAGAATAATTTCTTAGAGACCAAAGGAGACTTTGCAAATTCTGAAAGGTACTGAAATGTCAGGAAACAAAGACTTCCTTGAAAGGACAGAGTGGGCAAAGGGTTATAGACACGTGTAAGACATTGAAGTTTCTGTTTAATAAATATGGCTTCCAGAAGCTTAAACAACTCTCCTTGGAGAGCTCAGCATAGAAAGCCTACGTAAATCTATCTCAATACTCAGATGAACTCAGAGAATGCAAGTCTAGGGTTTCTTTCGTAAGCACTATAATCCATTCCATATGCATATCCTCCAACTTGAGCACTGAGCAAGGTAGCTGTTTTGAGCCGGAGCTATAACCAGCTTTCATCTACGCTAGAGCAGGAAGACATGGGTAGAAATCAAGGTTTGGTAGTCTCTAGTCCTCTCTGCACTTCTTTCTCTGTGAACTGGGTCACAATATGCAACTGAGTGGTGTCAGTGACATGCGAGTCCAAGAGAGCACACCAATAACCTGTAGGATATTAGGATATTTCCTACTGTTGACACACTTGAACAAGACTGGTTCTTTTTTTTTTTTTTTACTATGAAATAGAATTGTCTCTTTAGAGATATTTGGAAGAGACCTGAAGAAGAGGCTGAAAAAAACGGTCTTCAGGATGGTAAATTATAATTTCCTCAGGACTGACTTTAAAGACTAAGATATTCTATGCTGAAGTAGTTTATCTAGGAAGTCCACTGAAAGTGGGTGTGAACACTGTGGCCAAATATTTGAGTACTCTCAAGTGCATTTCATCCAAAATGATGGAGAGGGTCATGATTGCTTTGCTCAAGCATTGCCTTCAGGCAAAATAAACAGTTTTTCTAGCGCTGGCTCCAGCAAAGACATCCTCCATGTCCTTGAGAAAAATAAATAATCTGTCACTGGTTCTTCTAGTCATGTGCTCACATCTGCAACTAGGCTTAACTCTCACTTTTTACAAGAGTGATGAAAATCTGTATTTTAAAAGACTGTGTTCAAAACTGCCAGTTATTACTGCTTAGTACAAAAGTACACAAGGGCACCAAAATTTATTCTAAGAAATTTTTGGTTTGTTCTGCTTTGTTTTGCTCAGATTACTGCACAACAAATACAGAACAGATTTTCAGATGACCAAGTGTAACAAACAGCAAGCCTGGCCTCAGACAAAGAAGTGGTTTTAAATCAAAATGTTTATTCATTAATGTGCTTTTTCTCACAAATAAAGCATCTCCCCAGTTCTGCTAGCTGGGCATATGTGCTCAATATGGATTACACTGGGCAAACAAAGGGTCATTAACCAAATTCAATGAAGAGTCAGTGAACATATTGGTTAGAAGCCTTACTGTGCACGTCAGGCATCTCTACACTAAAAAACCCAAACTGGCAAGTAGTGGCTGCAGGAAACTTCCATGACAGAAGGTTTTAAATTAAATTGATGCAGGCATATTATGAAAAGGAAGTGGGCATACCATTTTTACATTGTATACAGACCAAGAATGTCTATATGGCTAAGAAACCAGCAACAAACTTTCAGCAGTCCCATTAATCTCTTAAACAGAGGTTAAAAGAAATGTGGATCTCACTAGTAGTTTTCTGTGCTTTTCTAAAAATCCTGTTATTTCATTCAGAAAGTGGTTTAGTACTAAAACTTTATTCCTGAAATAAAAACCTGTCTTTTACCAGAAGCACTGTAAATATAGTTTTCATTGGACCTCTACTAATAAGGGGTCCACCAAATAATTGAGAGGCACAATTTGATTTGTTAGTTCTCTCTCCCTCCCCCAGTCAGTTATTATTAATAAACACATAGTGAAGGGTATTTTTCTAACAGCCCATTTTGGATCAAATGTATTTCAGCACGTGGGCAACTTTGTCCTTTAAAAGTTGAGAGGAGGGTATTGTAAAAATGATATAAGGCAAAATGATAGATGCCCACTGAAATGTAGAATAAACAACAAAGGGTTGTACAATGCAAAAAAACATGGAAACATCTTACATAAGCCACCAGTGGAAGTGCACAGCTCAAGGCACTGTAGTACATGTGTAATTCAACTCTCAAACCTTGTCAAACAGCAGATGGTTTCTTGGATAGAAGACAATCTGCAAATAATATTTGTTCTGTGAAAAGCCATTTCCGTACCATACTTCTGTAATGGCTCACTATAGCCTTATTTTAACTCACATCCTAATAGTTAGCAACTATTAAGTGATTTTTCATGATTTTTTTTCGTTTCCACCACTTCTAGAAGTTTTCCAGTGGTAGTTTGAATGCAAGTGAACGTAAGCATACTGGCACTGCTTTACTTCTGTTTGTTAATTTTGACAGGAAATTCTTCATCCACAAGCACTAGGAAATAAGCAAGTTGTAGGTCAATACTAATTTAGATACATAAAAAATAAAAGTCTCTTTCTCAGAAGACCTGATGATGGCAGCTGGGAGGAAAACAAATGAAAAAGCCGGTTATCAAAACCTCTGATTCTTGAGAAGTGAAAATTTAAGGAAATAATTTCTTAGATGCAAAGTGATCCTTAGGTACGTATATAGTTAAAGGTGATGTGACAAATGAGACTAACACAGCGGTTTTATATTTCTGGTTTTCACTAAGCATTTGTCCAACGAATGAAAATGCAGAAATGTTAACTATTCATTACCAAGAAGATGGAAAAATATAGCCAGAAAACACACAGATTGACAGGCAGTACTCCTTTGTTTTTGCTCCCTTTGAACAAAGCAGAGAGTCGATAACTCAGTCCTCTATAAAACCCAGCAAAAATTCCATGCTGCAGTGATCACTTTGGGAGCAAAGCAGGAGCAGTTCATATCACTGAACTGTGACCAGGAAATTGTAACATTACACCTTTCATTCACTCACACACTTATGCTTAGCATCTTCCATGGAAAAGCAAGAACAAGAGGTTACAACAGCTTTGGAGCATCCAAGGATTTTTAAGAAGCTCTATGCCGTTTCATGATAATACTGTGATAAACTACTCCGTAACACTGATCACTATATTAAAGTCTTTCTTAAGAAAGTTTGTATTAAATTAAAGATTTTCTGTTGACATCCTGCATATGAGCATCTGTGTTTCTCCCAAGATGTGAAAGGAGCCTTGACCTCACTTAACCAAAAGAATTCAGACTTGAGAGCAGACTACAACTGCATTTTAGTGCAGCTCTGCAAAAGGCCCTAAAAAGAAATGATGAGTGCACATGTGTGTGGTCATATTAAATGGTGGATTTATGAAGAGTCCAAATAACCAGAACACTTAGGCTAAAAGTCTTCCCCGCTGAGAAAGAAACAGCTCTTTACACTTTTTAAAAAAAAACAGATTTCAAAATATGCATATATTTTTATATTTACAGCATGTGTCTAGCAGACTAAGGAAAATTTAAGCAGACAAACTCTTATTGATTTAAGTGGTAAGGACACCAAGTAGAGGGGACTCTGTAATAATGATGTTTCTGATTTTGCCTTTTAAATGTATCTGGATTACAAGAAATAAACAATCTGAGTGTATGCTATTTCTTGCATGCTCTTCTTTACTGAGCAGAAAGTAAAGAGAGAATGGAGTACTCAAACAATAGCCATATGCTCAGTGTTTATTCTTATTTGTCTTCAACAGCTTTGTGCTAACCTTCACCCTAATTCTCAGAATCTCTCATGAAATCTTGTATCAGCAACAGCAAAAATAATTTTTTTTCTTTGTTCCAGTGCAGCAATTACTGCCGCTATTACACATCTAAGTCATTTTAAGGATTCATTCTGCAGGGCACTTTAAAATAAATAAATCTTAGTGTATGATGCCTTCCTTATTTAAATTGGAGCCATCAGAAGTTGCTTCTCCTTTGCAGGTCTAGGTGTCTACAGAACAATTGGAAAGGGAATCACCACCCATGAAAACAAAAAATGTCTGGCAAATAAGGCTGGAAAAAATACTATTTATATTGATTATAGTATGTCATTTTGTGGAGGCTTGCTTTTCTTGGCACAAGACCTTTAATTTGAAGTTTCCCTGAAATGACAATAATGAACAAAAGCATTGAGTAAAGCTAGAAAAGCTCAGACATAGGCAACACACTGATCAGCATTTTATAGGTAGAATGCTCCTTAAAAAAAAAAAAAAAAAAAAGATTTGTATCTGTGCTTGTGAAATCTAATGAAAAACATTAAGAAAGAGAGCAGTAATGCTACAAAGAAAAAGAAATGCTGCAGCCAGAAGAGGATGGCTTTCTATCATGCCTCAAGGACTCCTTGAGATAGGTCATTGCCTTCTTCCAGCTTTCACAAATTTCCTTGTCAGGCAGGCAGGTAAATTAAAATATTTCCTCCTATTCCCAGCAGTATAGCTAATGTTTCAAGGTGGCAGGAAGGAAGATACACGGGGGAATCAAAGAAGTTGCTTCTTTGATTGCAAATAAGCTGCATGCAATAAGAAGCTGCAAATAAACAGGAAGTTTATTTGTCATAAATAATACTGTAATTACTGTAAACTGCATTAAAGGACAAGACAAGAGTAGATGACTTTTTTGTAATATATATGTGTATATACACACACACACACACACACACACACACACACACACACAGAGTAAGCCCTTGAATACACTGAATACTTTGGACAGAATTCTGATCAATGCTTTAGGGCTGCCAGCTAGAAGTCACAGCTCATGACAACTACAACAGAAATCTATAGGACAGGAAAGTAGTGGTTATATTCAGCTGCTCTTCCCTCTGTCAGTCCTGCCGCCATCTCTTCTGCAATTACAGCAGTGTCAGGATCAAGGAGATGGAATCCATTCTCATCTCCTCTATCAGGGGGACACCTGATGGGGATGAGAAAGGAAAATAAACCAAAATTCTGACAGAAAGCCAACAATTAGGATTTTGTTTTTTTTTTTCCCTGGAGTTAAAATCCATCAGGGGTCCTTTTGGAAAACGCTTTCTAAAGCAAAATACTCCTTGCAGTTCTTGACAAAGCCCAGCTGATGGACTCAAGTGTCCTGTCAAGCCTTGTGGGTGTTGGTGATGCCTCAGCCAATGCAAGTGGCAAACAGGAAAATAGCTGGGAAAAGTCTACAAGAGCTAGAGCTACAGATCCAGAAGAGCCCCAAAGCCCAATAATAATCCCTGAAAAGATTCACACTATGTTGAAAAAAAAAATCTTCAGGAAAGCATCTAGAGGACACCTTCTTCATTGAAGCACTTATCAGCTCTTGCTCACAGATATGCTTCAATGAAGCAGAAAGATGTGGGAGAGCACAGTGTTTCCTTGAATAAGAATATGGTTGAGTAAGAGTAGCACATTTTGGGAGCAGGAAATGTCTGCAAAGCAAAGGATACTATCGTAGTAGCAGGAAAATAACTCTTCATTTAAACAATACTGCCAAGTGTGCAAAGAGTGATGTTTGTCATGCATAGGCCATGCTTACCCATGCATCTCTCAAACTTGACATACTCTACCCCTTTACATCATTTATCTTTACTAAAAAATAAATCATAGCTGTGACAAGATCCTTAAACATTCTTACAAAAAAAAAAAAAAATCAGACTCCTATTACTGAATGGAAATACAGAAGGCTATCCAGCTGGTTTACCTAGTCCCAGCATCTTGAGAGCAGATCCATCTATTTTATGAAATTGCTACAATTTTGCAAATAGGAGGGTGAAAATTAAGAGGTGACCATCTGAATAGATGACTCCCTCTCCATCAGTTAAACAGCAGCAATCATTCTGTCACACTGAAGACCACAAGAAAGATTCTGATGATCCCTGTCTTTCCTGGTGAGGAAGAAACGTTTATTAGAAAAGATTCTATAAGGAATTTCTGAACAACTAAAAATCAATTAATTAAAAAAAAAAACCCTGCAATGCAGAACTACAATTCTAACTCCATCAGCGATTCTTAATATTGCAACAGGGGAGTGCAACCCAGTCAGTGTTAACCAAGCAGCATTAACAATGCTGGAAACTCCATGTTTTTTGCTTGAAAGGGTAGAGGTGACAATCATTCAGCAATCCAGATCCCTACGCTATAATAATTGATGTGTATTTTCATCGTAGAGTCTCTTAGCTAAATTTTGCTTTTAGTCATGCACTCTGTGTGGCCACCTCTCCACTTTGTAGAGAGAAGGAAGTTAAAACTGTTCATGACAACTCTCTAGTGCATTCTTGCAGTTCTCCCAATTCTCTTGCAACAAGAGAAAGATTAGATAAAGGGAGAAAAACAAACAACAGACACACACAAGAACACACAAAAAAACTCCACACCCATCATAACTGTTCCACTTACTATAGTGAAAAGCATCAAGGGATATGTGTCCAGAAACCCTACTACCACCAGGACTTAAAAATGGAAACGCTAAACCAAGTACCTTTCAACTGGGCTAACTGCAATAAGAGCTTGAGAGGTGACAAACAGTCTTTGCTTTAAAACAGCTCATCTCATTATAATGGATTACAGAGAGAGAAAAATCTCCCTAAAAACAAAGTCCCTATAAAGGTCTAAGTGTTGAACTAACACAAATACTATTTTTAAGAAAGCTGGAATTCTCTTGGACATACAACATTTGCAAGTCAAAGGTTATGTGGTTTGGTATGCTGCCCCAATGCCCTTTACATTCTTCATTTTACTAGCTGTGGGAGGATCCCTTGCTCTATGAACCATAGCTTTGGTCAAGTTTGTCTCCTTGCTTTTTCCTGTGCTGCCTTCTCCAAAGTCAAGATATGTTCCAAGTCACACATTAATAAAACTTTAATGTTTAGTAGCATCAATTTAAAGGTTTCTATAAAGCAGAAAAAAATGAGACAAGCATTTCCTTTTTTTGCGTAAGTGCACAGTGGAGTAAAGTGCATCTTTGAGTCTCATGCAAGACACTTTAGATGGTCAAGGAAAACACTGGCTTCCATTTCACTGAACCAAGGCCCGCTCTTATGTACTTTATTCCTACTGAGTTTTCTGTATCCTTATGCAAGCAGAACTACTGAGAGGGACCAAAGCTCTCTATTCACAGAGAAACTACCACCTTTGTCACTCTTTCTCAAGTGGCAAAGTATAGCTCAATGGCTAAGCATCATGTCTAATATGGAAAAAAAAGCATGGGAATAGATTTTTGCTGTGCAGAAGACCGGGAACAGCAATCTCCTCAGTACACAAGGAGCTGGCAGCCCTCAGCTGCTACTGAACAGAGCCAATGCACTGCACAAGCATGTGCTAAAATTTTTCCTCTTCTGGCACCCTGCTCAGCAAAAGCACCCTAAATATCTGATGCCTACAGGCCTTCCCTGAAGATCAGGACCTATGGTTTCCTCTTTCAAAAACCATAGATTCACCTAATGAAAATGCAGCTGGGTGAAAAGGAGAAAGTAATCATGTTTTCTTCCCTCCAAAGCCTAGCCACTACAGGAAAGATTTACTACCCAAGCCCTAGGTCTGGGTCTGGAGAGGACACTGGTCGTAGTCCCTTTTATTTGTGATCACTTGCCCTCCAACCTCAATGTGCTTTTATCTTCATCAAATCAGGCACACTCTGTTCAGAGCTTGCTTGCACCCAGCTAGGCTGTGATCTTGGCACGCAACACGCTCCTCAACTAAGCGTGACAGGTACAGAGGAAACTGAAGCTGGGTCACCCATATCCTTTAGTTAGCAAGTTTTGTGTAAAAAAACCCTCATGAACTCTACTTCCTCCTCTATTGTTTCAAAATAAGGGGATGGGTGAGAGGGAAGCACCTGCATCTTATTCAAATGAATGCATTCTGATGGTGTTCCTCAAGCGACATTTGCAGAGTATCATTTCTGCACCCAAATTAGACAGGAACTAAGCAAGCAGCAGCGCAGTTTGGTTGCAGTCAAGTTTCCACAACAATGTAGAAAGTGAACTTCTCACTTATGAAAGTATTAAGACTAAAATTTGTCATGCAGAATAGGATTTTCATGATCACATTTTGGGATTCAAACAGAACAATAAGTTCTTAAGACTTTCTGTGAATACAGACTGCTACAAAAACACTTAATTGGATCTAGTGCCTCTCTCATGTGAATGACTAAACTTTATTATACAACTGCCTGCATCTCATAGTGATTGAATGTAATGAATCTGTCCTCCTTTCTTCACTTAATAACAGAGAAAGAGGATAACTGTGCTTCATTATGCTACTCAAGTGATCTGAGGATAACTATCTTAAGTTTAAAAATCCATATAAATAAATTTAAAAGGCAGATATTTTTCTCTCTATAGCAGACAGCCATTCAAACAGCTGTCTTTTTTTAATAATATATTTTGAAAGAGTTCCATTTGCTCACATTTTTAAATCAATAATTTAATTAATGAAGAATTATTAAATCTCTGGTAGATGGCTTTAGCCTAAAATCCCATCCTGTTATCACTGGGAACAACATTAAAGAAGAAATAGTCATTTTTTTAAAATGTCGGTTATAAAGTTAAATGTGTAAATCTCAGCTTTAAATCATCAGCCAAAGTAAAAAGGGGCAAAGACACCCTATATAGACGGTCTTTGAAAGCAGTGACACTTGATCTCCAATTTCTTTGGAATTTATGAGCTTTTATTTCACAGGAGCACAAGACGTTCCACACAAGCATCCTCGCTTCACAAATTGCCATCTTCATCTCAGTCCCTGGATGGAAATTGCCCTGCTCTTTGGTTTAGCAGCTCACAGGATGCAGCTGAACTAGTTCAGCTTTCCACTATCATAGTTAATTCCACAAAAACGTCATCTAACTACCTTTCTCAGATGTACATTAAGGAAACTTCTGGGATAAGATTGATGGGTTAAACCAAACCCAGGTAGATAGTTTCATTTGTTAGGTTGTCCCTTCACAAAAAAAAAAAGGCCTATTTCAAGCACCATCGATATCAGTGCACTTGTTTGCTCTCAAGTTTCACAACCTTTTCCTCAGATTATATTTCCATACAATACAAGGACACAGTGCTTGGAATTAAATCAGAGAGACTAGATGCAAATACACTGGAGAGACTCAGGGGTTCTGGTCGAAGTGATGTGACTGTATTAACCTTAGGCCAAGGGTATAACACAGGCCAAGATTCCCTCCCTGCTCTGTCCCATTGTTCAGTGGACCTAAATAATGGCACTAAAGCTAATTCATTATCAAAAGAAAATGAAACCAGATAGTATACAGAACTGGACGCATGTAAATATAGTCAAGTTAGAAACTCTAGGGTAGACCAAAAAAACATGCTTGAAGATAGAAAAAGTACCTCTGTAGTTAACAGTGACAAAGCTAGTATACATGCTTTAAGGTACTATAAGGATAGCTGGTGAACTGAGCATCCCAACACAAAGCAGGGAAGACAGCTGAGAGCAAGAAGAACTCAGACCTTATTGAGGACCAAGCTCTCCATCATCTCTACACTACTGAAAGGGCAGGAGGGACACCATGATGTTTAGCTTGTCCAGTCCAATTCGTAAGCGTGGCCTTGTGCTACAGTATGTAAATAGCTTTAAACCATATGGGAAAGCTTCATTTGAGATTTAGGCTTCGGTCCCTGTGAAGCTAGACACTTCCCACTACTGAAAACACAAGCTAACAGTGTCATTGCCTAGCAGAGCCTGGAGGGGCTACTTCTCCCTCCCAAGGAGATGGCTGTGCAGTAGATCCCTTTACTGGGAAATGTCAGAAGTCCCTCCACTAGCTCTTGTTGAGGGCCACCTTAGAGAGACCTTCAGTAGAACACAGAGTTTCTTCATCCCCTGTCCTAGGGATATGATTAAGCCAGAAATACAGGCCTTTGTCCTGCAGCGAATCTGACATAAAGTAGTTAGAGGAAGACAGGAACTAGTCCATTATATCTCAACCATCAACACAACAGATCACATGACTTTCCATATTTGAAGGAAACGGAGTGTGGAAGCCAGAAAGAATTACAAGCCACCTAGGACTATATACAGAAGAGAGCATGCCCTGGGAAAAGTCTTTTCTGCATGACTATAGGCATTGATTATTGTCTAAAATTCTGGGAACATCAGCTTTCTTCATAGAAGCCTCAGCCAAAAGGAGCAAAAACTTCTAAATTACACACACTAGACTGGCTGGCACAAATGAAAAAAAAACAAACAAACCAACAAACAAAAAAAAACACCCAAAAGGGGCCTGATCTTACTGCAGACTGTTACTTGACTTGCTTCAAGTTGCAGAGGGATCAGATGAATGCAGATCAGTACAGGAGATCAGTACAGGAGCCTGACACCTAAGGCATCCACAAATAAAAAAACATTGCAGGTTTCTACATACCTGTAACCACCAATTCTTCTCTTGCCTGATCAAGGCCATTTTATCATGAGTAGACACCGACAACTACTTACTCCTCAAACAGCAGCAATGGTTTTGTCAGGGAAGAGGGAAGCATTTTTCTCCTTTTTATTTCTTACTCTAAGTACAGCAAAGGTAACACCATAAATTGTAAAGGAGGCCTTTACTTCCCTTCTCCTCCTCTTCCCCTTTTTATTTCTCATTTGATCTCACTGATCTGATAAAACTTTCCTTGTTATCTGAGCTTTACATTTTTGTCATCCTCCTTTCTACTGTTACTTCTCATCTTTTTCACGGTATTCATGGGTCCCCCAAACTGATCAAGGAAAGATTATTCCTCTCTTTTGTTAATTAGCAAATACCACTTAATTTAAGCCTTGTTCTGTTAAGTTCATGTTGTCTTTCCCTCTGTCCGCATTATTCAAAGTCTGGAAATAGGTGCCTGGCATATCCTGGACATTGATCTTTCCAGCATGACCTCTTTTGTTCAAGAAGACTGTCTTCTCAGTAGTATTAATGATTTACTTCATTGTTTACTTCATTGCTGTAGTTTGAAAGCCATGGTGAGGTGGGCAGGAAGGAGATATCAAATACTGTGCTAGCTATACCCCCGGCTCTGGCAGTATCGGATTCATGAACAGTCTGTCGACCATAAGTCTGATCGCCTTCCTAGGAGCAAATCAAGTTCCCAAATATTGTGATCAACTACAAGCTCGACTCTGGCAGTATTGGATTCACGAACAGTCTGTCAACTGTAGGTCCGATCACCTTCCAAACAAGTAGTCGAGTTCACAAACAGCATGATTTATTCAAATGCAACATTTACAAAGCAGGTTTTGGATGTTAGTACAGGAAATTCTCTGCTACAGCGTGGGGTTTTTAGCCAGCTCTGATGTACGAATGTGCAGTCATCACTCACCCCAAAGATGGGAGAGGGCTCTCTGTCTTGAGTCTGCTCAGGCGGTGTCCCAACCCGAGGGGAGGAAAGGGGGATCAGCCCATCGACTGACCCAGGAGTTATGATGGATTCTTCCTTCCTCCTCTTTTTCCTCCTTAGTTCACCTTTTATACTTTTCTTTACATTCAGGTGGAGCTTGAGTGACTATGGCCGTGCTTATTATTGTTACTGATCGGTGCAAAAGTCTCTCGCTTTCATTTAAAGGTACAGTCCAGTCAGTCGAAAATCTAGCGCATGCTCAGTGAGGAGCGGTTGTACCTCGGAGGCGGTAACTTTTGGGGTGGAGGTGTGTTTTGACATTATAATGAGCTTATAATGAGCAAAGTTCAAGCAAAGTTCATCCCAAAGGAGTGATTTGCCACCCTTGCTGGGCCAGCACCCGACACGTTACCGTATATCTCAGCTACTGAGCAGCGGCCCAGCACAGGGAGTGCAACAGACTTTGGCCGCGGTGCCCTCACTCCGCTCCACTCTCTGCTACTCCTCTCTGCAGCTGCAGGGAGGGCAGATTGTGGTGCTTAGGGAGCTGTGGAGGATCAGAGTCGGCACGTACCAACCATCATGCAAGTGGCAGCTGTGCATCACCCCAAGCAGGCTTCTGTAATGCCCAAACTTCTGTTAGGCCTTAGTTTTTCTCTAAGTTTCCTCTTTTCAAGAAATTCTTCCACACACATGTACATGCTTGATTCACCATTTATTCTTCTGGTTATCCAGTTGTTTTCCACCTTGCAGACAGCTCTGCATCACTGCCTTAATGCAAACCAGTTATATATCTCATGTTCCGCACACGAGCGGGTCACATGCTCACACAAAGTTCACTCACTTTTCCAACACTTCTGGAATACTAATTTCCTCTTTTTTTTTTCTTTCTTTTTTTTTTTTTTAAATATATATTCACATTATGTGGGTGTTCCTCAGCACTCTTCTGTCACTTCCCCACTCTTTTCTCTTCACGCTTGGCAACCAGCAGCTTTACCTCCATTCATGGTACATATTGTCATGTGTCAGATGACAGGCAATTGTATGCCTCCTTTCATTCTCTTTTCTTATACATATTTGATTTTATTTTCACCTTAATTTTCTTTTTTCCTTTGGAATGAACAACTTTTACCTTAAAGGGTACATTTGCATGCAGCGTTATTGTACATAGAGAACCATAACCCAGCTCTGAAAAAACCTCAAGCTCAGATCATGGGAAACAGCAAGTAGGCTAAGGCAATTGGTTATATTGTGTCCTGGTACCCAAATTAGCTGATTAAAAGGTAACTCAGGTCCATGCAGCACCATGTAACACATGGACTCCTGTGAGATCTTACTATCTTGCTCTAGACTTCTCCCATCTCACAGTGACCAAAGGCTTTGGCTTGTTCACCACCATTCAGAACATCTATGTTCTTCATCTTAGCTCATCAAGCTTTTTCATTTTAGTATTTCTGCCTTCCTGTTCACTGTTTATAAACAGAATGAGGAAGAAGTGTGACCAAAGATTAATTATTCCTTTGCCATTTGAAATCTCTTCCTGAGTGCAAGAAGAGGTAGTTCATCTAGAAAAGCAGAACTTTGTCAGATGATATGATTAAAACTAACTGGAAATAGAGCTTGAGAATGTACCAAAGAACAAAGTTCTGTTGGTGAGGGGGTGCTCAAGAACAACATGTCCCTCAGATTTCTGGCAACAATACTTTTGAGAGATGCATTTCTGGTATTAAGAAGCTCTAGCTTTCTCTGGAAAGAGTCGTTCATATTCAAGGTCAAAGGAGATACCACAACTGCCTAGGAAACCTCCACACTACACTTCTTTGGTATATTAACATAAATATTTTCAGAAAAAAACTAACTCAGTGTCTATATGGATATTAAGTTGCAATGGAAAAAGGTCATTTACCTTGGAACTAAGGACTACCATATCTGAAGATACAAACAGCAAATCATATCAACCTTTCGCTCTGGTAAAATCACACTTCAAAGAACAGGAGCAAGTATATAGCTCATCTGGACAATGATGCTAGATTTAGCTGTCTCCAGCTAGACAGATTCATCTCATTCGCCACCATAAGACTCATCTTGCAAATATAAGACCTGATAAGCAAGTACACATAAGCAACAACTCATTAAAATTCTTAGTTTAAAACCTGAAATCAGTAAATAGGGACTTCATCAATTTTCTGTCTCCCACCACCTGAGAGGATTATGTTAATATTTTCTCCCCCTCCAGTAGAATAAATACAGAATCAAAGAGCAGAGAGCTGAGACTATTTTTTCTGTTCTTCAGTATTTAGAAATATAAATGCAGTTTCATTATGAGATGCTGTTAAATGCAAGAAAGTCTTTAACTAATGCTACATATCGTTATACAACAACGTAAAACTATTTGTTTTAATATATACAATTCACTACATAATTCATAATTCATTTATTCAATTATTTTGTAAGACAATGTATTTTGATTATTTAAAAATCAAAATACCACATGCAGAAATCCCAGTTAAGCCTAGGAAGCATCTAATAATACACCGAAGGCTGATGAAGCTCATCAGTTTTTAAACAGGTTTAACTGAGAGCACAGTCTTCACTCACACAGATTCATAATCAGAATTCTTCACTGGTATTCTTGTATTTGTACACAACAGAATATACAGTGAAGTCATTATTGCATATTTTTTTCCAAAGGAGAAAACTGTATTTTCAAAGTTTCCACGTAGTTCAATTCTTCAGTGTACGGATTTTTCACTGCCATGTGGATTGGGAAATGTTTCTTTCCTAGCTTGCAAGCAGGGAAAAAAAATAGCTACTAGCTGTAGTCTAGCAATACAGAACTGTGAAAATGATATATGACCATCTCAATAAAAGCTTTCACAATAAAATAGAAAATAAAAAAAAAACTTTGAGAATGTAATAAATTATAAAAGAGGCGTGACCAAAAAGAAGCACCATGATGAAAACACTCCCTCCTCTTATCTCCTCTTATTTTCCCAGGATGGTGGGACTAAAAATAGCGGAATCAAGTTTTAACTTCTGTCATGTCAGCTCTATCCCATTATTGACCTGTATATCCTATGCACTAAGTCAGCATCCTACTCATTCTGCCATTCATTTGGTAAAATAGGGATACTCCATAGCAGAGATCACATGAACATTAGATGCTGACAGGAACATTTTATGCTGACAGGAACATTTTATGCTGGCAGAAATTTGACCCAAGAATTCTGTTAAATGCTGTTAATAACACAGTTGTCAATCCATTCACTAAGCGTTTTTTGTGCCTTTGGAGAAAAAGGAATAGCAGTCAAATCATACGTCCTATACATACATTAGATAACACAATTACTCTTAAGGGAGACTCACTTAAATTTGCAAAAACACACAGATAGTTTACTGAAAATTAGGTGCTGCGGGCATGTTATCAGCTTTTCCAGGGACCTGCAAGTCTGAATCATTCGGCTTTACCCTAAACCAGATAAACTGTGCCTTTCCACCAAGGTTACAAGAGCCTTGTAGGAAGTGTTTGACAACCATTGTGTCCAAAACTGCTCATGGACATGGCCTGCAACAGCTGGTCACAAACGCTGGTACTCGTCTCTTAAGAAGAGAGATATACAATATTATGAAAGAATAAAATGGAGTGGAACTCACGCCTAAGCCTGCAGACTCATACAGCCCCACATTCATGGAGAAGCAGGTCAGCTGCTTCTAGGGTGAACATTGGTGCCATCTCAAACCTCCCACCACTCTCAAAACAAGGAGCCAAGGTGTTTATTTCTTGCAGTCTTGAATTTAAGAGGAGTCAAGAAGATTCATAAGGTAGCAGATTCTTAAATTCCTTTTCAGAAGCTTCAAACAACATAGAGCTAACCCAAATATATTTTTAAAGATCTCTGTTTCTTCCCTCTCCAAGTTCTACTCTACCACTACAGTACTGTTCTGGTATGTGTGCGGGAAAGAGGTAATGGAGGTAAAGATATGTTCTGACCAGTCACAGAAATTTTGTAATTTATATTTGTCAAATTTCACAAAAATTGTAAGTGGTAAAGGTTCTCAAAATCTTCACCTTACTTTCTCTAACTTGCTATATGGCCAATGTTTACAGCCACTATTATATATAGAATGGTGGTATAGAATACTATAACACTCGTATAATGGAATCATCAGTCCTGCACACAGGCAGTCAAGATAATGCCTGTAATCAAATAAAACTTTCTCAGGGCTTGAAAAAATAAGTGGTATCATTTCAGAGCACTCCTCTTCAGTAATCTTTTCTATTCTTTTAATGCATTTGGGCAAACAGAAAAGAAGCATAATGCATGCCGTCCCTGAGAAGGTTCAAGTTACCCAGCAAATTGGAAAGAAAAGGAGACAAGACTGCAGAATGGCATCCCTGAACACTTCCTGAAGAGATGCAAATTGTTCCTTTTTGTGCACTTATTTGCAATAGCATTAACATCCATAATTTTAGATGAAAATGCTTAGAGAAGGTCAGCAAATCTCAGACAAAAATAAGTGAGTGGCATTTACATGCCTGAAAAAAGAAAATTGTGAAAGGAAAAAAAAAAATAGCAAAAATTTTCTGAAGGAAAAAGATTCTCTAGGATTTTACTGCAACAAAGCTGCTCCTACTGCATTCGTTTCTACTCTAATTATCTCCCAACGTAAAAGCACTTCAGAAGAATCAAGAAGAAAGATGAGAGGAAGGAGAGGGAAAAAAAAAAAAAAAAAAAAGGCACAAAAAGGCCTTAAATTCTGCTTAAGCTTTTTTTCAGACTGACTACTCCCAAGCTGCTAGAGGTAAGGGAAGGAGAAAGCCCTGAGCCAGACACTTTGCAAAGTGGAGCGCTTCTCTGATCAATTAGCAAACAGGCAATCCTCATAACAGAAAAAAAAATGAAAAAAAGGTTGTACTGAAGTTAGAATACATGGAGTAAAGACATTAGTGTCTTTCAACATAAGAAATTTTTCCAGAAAAAAAGATACCATAAAACGTAAGCAACAGCTAGATTCAGCTAGACATCACTAGCTGTTGATTCTTCAAAAGGCAATGAACATGTGGGATTTACTACATAGGGCAGGATCAAGTTGCTATTTTTCACGTCCAGGTATTGAAGTACAGTCAGGTTAGAAATGGCAAAGTCACTTCTTATGCCAGCAAATCTTTCCCGATCAGAAGACATGCTGCAGTGTGAATTCCATGACTCCAGTTAAAAATGCACAGGAGTGATGAATGCAAACCCGATGAAGAATCATGCAAAATCAGACATACAGATTTAAAAAAAAAAAAAAAAAAAAAAGGGGGGGGGGAAGGGGGAGAAGAGGACTAGCTTGCATTGAAAACTATGCAGGAGGTGTAGCATGTTTTAAAGGTATAAATTAGTTGAGATCTATAAGGAAAGATTTGTGGGGATTATTTAATCAGTAGATATAGTTAAAAGAGCAGGAAAGATTTAATATGTAGCAATTACCTCAGAGTTTTTTTGTTTTTTTTTTTTTTGAGAAACATGAATCATTTTGAGACCCAAAGTAAAGACTGGTCAGAAAAGCATTTAAGCCAGCAGAAGAAAGTGAGGCCAAAAGCAACTGGGCTTAACAAATTAGATCCATCGCATCCAGAACAGAGAATATGTTAACCTAGCTATCAAGAATTATTCTGTATTTTTTCTTCTGTGCAACCCATTGATTTATGGGAGCAAAAACACATCTCTTTCTAGGTGGAGTAATCATGAAGGTCATGAACCCAGAGCTCTCAAGATATCACACCTCAGGCTTTCATTTTCCTGTTCAAAAGACCTTTTTTCTACCTCTGCTTCTAACCCAAGCCATTGCCGCAAACATGCCTAGACAGCAGACATTCTGACCTGCTTTTCCAGAGCATATGCTAATTAAATTAGTAAAATTAATTTGATCTTTAAAAAATAATTTTTGGTTGCCTACATGAGCACAGGATAATGAGACTTCCTTCTTTTAAAATGAAACTGAAGTTTGTAAGAATACAGATGAGTTAGCAAGAGTGTCATTTTTCTCCGTAGTGTTTTCCCTAAGCTTTTGCTGACCATTAGTCCCACTGCTCCTGCAGGGACTGCAGGGATCAAGGAGCCCAGAGGAAATAGCCCAGGAAAAGGAAAATGAAAATTGGTAGTGCACAAGGCAGTTATTACAGGATCTGGTTATCTAATATGAAAGGCCTATTTTTTGGAGGCTTGTTGTCTTCAAAACGTCATACTGAAAGTTTTCAGAAGCCTTTAAATAGATAGATCAGCATATGTTAAAAAGATATATGTAGCAGTAGTGAGGAAGAATTTATGACCTGCAGCTACCCCTTTTGCCTACTGCTATAGGCTCATGGATGGTTATCATGGATGATAACATCATGAGATAGGGAATACACGCACTTTGCAAGAAATCCCTCACCAAATCTGCTGCTTATTTTGAAGACAAAAATATATGTTACTATGTTTGTCCCTAAGGAATAAGTTCTCAAAAGCACCCATGGGCATAACAAAACCATGCTATTGAATAGAATTTTGCAGCCTGTAGATAGTACTGGTATTTTCATACAAAATAAAAAATGAGAAAACAGCCTCCTCTCTATATTCTCACTTAGAGGAAAGCATGCTCGCCTGTCTGTTTATCTCCTTATGCACGTAGAGGTTTTGAGTTTGTTTTTTCTTAAATAGAAGTACTGCCTTTCCAGCAGACTGATCTTTCAGAGGGTAAAGTGGAAGTAGATGTGCTATTTTACAGCAACACAGGCTGACCATGTCACAATGAGCAGTAGAAGGATCAATGATACTGGATGGCAACACGTAACAGGTATGAGCCACAGCCTGACAGAGCACACCTGTAGCATCAGCCTTGTCAGTGTGTCTTCCCATTTGCTCATTTTAATTCATTCAATGTATCACAGACCTGTATCTAGATTATACAGAACTAGACGATGTATCTCGTCCAGCTAAAATATTTGTCTAATGTTTCTTATGCTTACATATGGTGCTGGTGAGTATTTGAGCATAGAATCATAGAATCCTTAAGGCTGGAAGGGACCTTTAGAGATCATCTAGTCCAAACCCCTGGCACACACAGGGTCACCTAGAGCATGTGGCTCACGACTGCGTCCAAGCGGGTTTGGAAGATCTCCAGAGGAGACTCCACAACACCTCTGGGCAACCTGTTCCAGGGCTCTGGCACCCTCACTGGCAAGAAATTTTTCCTTAAGTTCCTGTGGAACTTCTGGTGCTTCAGTTTGTGGACATTATCTCTAGTTCTATCAGTACCTACCACCCAGAAGAGGCCAACCCCATCCTCCTCACTGCCTCCCTTGAGGTCCTGATAGACACTGATGAGGTCTCCTCTCAGCCTTCTCTTCTCCAGGCTGAACAGGCCCAGCTCTCTCAGCCTTTCCTCATAGGGCAGATGTTCCAGGCCCCGGATCATCCTTATAGCCCTGCACTGGACTCTCTCCAGCAGCTCCACATCCCTCTTGCACTGCGGAGCCCAGAACTGGACACAGCACTCCAGGTGTGGCCTCCCCAGGGCCGTGTAGAGGGGCAGGATCACCTCCCTCGACCTGCTGGATGTGTTTAGGCCGTGATGTGTTTAGGCTAGGTTTGTTATTTTTGACATTCTGAAATGCTTCTTCTAGGGGGAATTTCTTCCAACATGAAGCTATTTAGGATGCAAGTGATGACAGTCGCAATAAAAGGCAGCTATTATATTCTCTGCTGCATTATAAAATGTATAATTCAAACTAAAAATAACTACATCTTTACTATAGTTAGGAATGATTCCCCTTCACTCCCTGCCCGCCCCCTCCAAAAGGAAAAAAAACACAAGGATGCTAATATTTTGCAGAGCTTTCTAAGGTAGAGGGGAGCAAGCACTGGAATACTGAAATATCTTTCCCCTTTTATGGCAGAAGTTAGCACAGGGTCCTGCAATGTAGCAGACTCATTTCCTGAGCTAGCAAGAGAAGGGCATTTCCCTAGACCATTTGTGGATGACCATGCTGCACCAAACCATGGTATGTGAATAGGATGCTTCATTTTGTCAAGACACTGCAACATAGCAGTAGTAATAGGTTGCAGAATAGAGAAGTTTAAAGAAGTGCATTGATTTCAACACAACATCCACAACAGTTTTGACTTCACTTCCAATATCTGAAAGTTTTCATGTCCAAAAGCAACATGGGAATTTCCTTACTCCATCAATATTCTCTGTCCTTTTAATGCAATGCCAGGAATGTCTAGATGTACATAGATAGAAGAGCGGCTAGTGCCTGGAATCAAGTAAGTTTGAAATGGTCTTTGCATGCTAAAGAAAGAGAAAGTGAACTGTTAGGTAGGTAAGACAACACACCCGTTAAGGATTTAGAAGAAGCTTTCCCTTAGCTCCAGTAAGGCTTTTCTAAGGTAGCGCATGCTTGCTTCCTCTTGAGAAAAACAAGGGCAGCAGCTCTTTTCCATACTACAAGTGTTTTGCAGTCCTTCAGGAGTATTTATGCAGTATATTGTTGAAAACCACAGAACAATTAATAAAGCTGAAAAAAAATCTCATAAGCAACACTCAGAGTGAAACGAGCTAAGAACAAAGTTGTCAAGAATAGTATGTAAATTCATCTAAGATATTTTTATTTAAATGCATTAAGGATTGTATCTATAGTTTTTCTAGTGTTAAAAATAGAAAATCATGACACCGCTACTCTGCATGCATGTGATGCTGTCAGCAGAAGCAATATCCTGGCTCAAGTATTTTGTAATTTTTCCCTGGCTTTGCATATTATGAATATGCTTATAACTATGCCCCCTGAAGCTTTAATCATTATGAAAAGATAGATAATCCTAACTTGTCCTTTCAGGCAATTTGCCAAGAGAGATTTTACAGATCATAATTTAAAATAATTAAGTATTTGATTCAAAGAATGGGGCATGATTTATGCAGTCAAGAAGCCACCTGCACCCTCTGCAACCTGAGGTTGTGCAGTTCTAGTTTGCTGTAGCTAAAGTGAATATCATTAAGCTTGAACACGTCTAAATAGAACTTGGATCTGACCTAGGTGTTCCTTGATATTTTTTCCCCTCTAAAGCAGAGGGACAGTTTTCCCCTTTTCAGGTGAATTGCAAGGCGGAAAATTTTAGATGATTCAAACAATACAATGATCAAAAGTAGAGAAATGGTCAGAAATAATCAAGCTGTTCTTTTTTCGTGTACATAGCCCACGGTTCACCTAACCTTCACACGTTTCAATATTATTCTTTATATATTTAAAGCCAATACACACAACCCCACACAAAGCCAGGGCAACTTCTGATAAGTTTCTGTGGGACCGGCAAAAAAGGTCTATTTGAACAGAGAAGCCCTCCCACAAGCTTCCTTCATGTTTATCCATTCTCTTTTTCCCCAAAACCGTTGTTTGTATGAACAATATGGGTGTCTATATCACTATTGACTCCTTGAATCTTAGGAATTAATCTGTTGATTCTACACAGAAAATTGCAATGGCAATAAGTTAAATAAAACTATTTATATACCTATATATATCATACATCTTAGCCCCATCCAAGTAAATTGTAGAAATGAAATTAGTATTAATTCTGGACATTTTGTATTTGTGGTATTATATCTTTTATTTGGCTCCAACTGTCAAGACCTCACTCAGCCTCAAAAGAAAAACTCCCTTTTTTTCTTTTTTTTTTTTTTCACCTGAAACAGCAGCACTTAGAAGATACCAAATGACAGAGCAGATTGTCCAGAGGAGACAAGTGAACCTGCATTCCAAACTATTATGTTTTCTATATCATTCCTCTCTATTTTCATGTCTAATGGTTTTCAGCACTGTTTTCAAAGGAGCTGTGGTCCTCAATAGCATTATGTTTCAGCAAATCTTTCAGTATATGCGTTAAAATTAGGACAGCAGATTGCAAATACTCATTTTTCATGAAGTGTTGTTTCCAGAAAACCATGTGAAAGCATCAACCTCTCATAAACCTTCTCCTTGAAAAAACCTCCAAATTCAATACATCTTGAACAAAATGAATTGGAAGGATTTTGTGCCAAGGGTCTTTTCTCCCTTTTTAATGTTTCTCCCAAGCATTAATTACTACAGGGGTTTACAAAACATTGAAACATTAAAATAAAAAAGAGCTTATGATTTCAAAGCAAAACATTTTGACCTTGAGGGTTGAGGAAAAGAATTAGAAGTATCAAAACCCTTTTCCCTCTCAGGCCTGGTAATTACAAGATGATTTCACTCACTTTGGTAGCAAATATTATCAAGTCTTCCTTAGAGCTATTACCAGCTTACCTGCATAACCTTTCTCCCAGCCCTCTCCCCCTCCACCCTCAGACATTCTCTCATGGAAAATTCCAGGTTTCTCAGCCATCCTATCCTTCCCCTTACCTGACAGTAAACCTCAGAAGAACTTTGTGATGCTCTGGGTCCTGATTCACCATTCTTCCCAAATTTCCCAGAAAGGGGATTTCTGGCCCACTTTTCCTTGGAAAACATTTCCAGAACAGCTGCTCTGCACCACAGCCGTAGAGCCAGTGCAAACGTCAGTTAGCACAGATGCCTTTTTCTAAGAAAAGGACAAAACTCTGGATAAGTTAGGAGGCAAAAGCCATAAGGAAAGAGCTTCTTCACCCACTATCTTTTCTTTTTTTTTTTTTT
>VZSV01000076.1:2447937-2479674 GCA_013398735.1 Nothocercus julius | reverse complement strand
TCTGTGATAGCAACAGCCCAGCTGATGCTTATGACCCTCATATCTCCTCTCTCTGGGTGAGAGGGTGCCCTGTGAGATGGCAAAGGGGAAAATTAAATGGAGCTATACTCTTGTTAGGGCTCAGGCTCACCCAAACCACAAATACAGAAGTCCTGATCACCTCACCTTTGCAGCTAGTTGACTTCTGCCAAACAGCTCTCAAGAGTCTGGTCTGACTGCAACTGAATAAAAGAAATAGAAGTGTGCTGAATTGTAGAAAAGAGCAGTGCTGAGGAATTATATTTCCACTTGGGGATGGGAAAAAGAGGTTTGTTCCAAAAAAAAAATCCAGCCCTCCTACCCCAAAAAGCTGTTTTATCTCTAAATCTTTAAAAGTTAAAGTATTAACTTTATTGTTTGTATTTTTAATTCAAATTTCTATTAATAGCCTATTTTTAATTAATGTACTGTATAAACACTTGCTTTTTATTATTATTATTAAGGAATTTTTATTCATGGAATGTACTTCAAAGAAAGTGTGTTTGTTGGCTTTCTTTTCACTGTGGTAACTTTATGGGCTTTTAATGGAAATCTCTATACAGCAGGCAATCATCGCTAATGGAAATGGTGCAGAAACTAAAATTATGCTGTGCTATTCACAAGCTTTTAATATTCTTCCTTGTACTGCAGTCAATTCAGTTGTGAAATGATTTGATTATTCTGTGGAATATCAAAGCCAATTGCTGCTTCACTGTACAAGAGGTGTTAAGTTACACATGGATTTTAGCCTTTTGGAATGCTGCTTTTTTTTTTTGGCTTCCTCCCCTCTTCTCCAAGTTGCTTTAAGCCACAATGTCTTTGGGCATAACCTTCCCTAAAATAGTTTTTTTTTTTTTTTCCAGCCATAAGTACTGTAATATTTCTAAATCCATGTGTTTAATGATTTTATTTTATATATATACCTTGGTATTACTTCTGCAAACAACATGCAATATATGATTTTTAAAAAGCTCACTTAGAGAACTATTTTTGATTTTAAAGGTAGACCTAGTACATCACTCCCAAAGCTCAAAGATAGTGAACTTTATTACCATTCTTCACTTGAATGGTTTTATCATCCCAAACTCTCCATACCAGAAAATATAGAGTGGAAGTCTCCATTCTGTTACAAGATACCTTCTTAAGAAGAAAATTTTTTCCCAGTAGAATAGGAGAATGAAGACCAGAGGCAAGAAATTAGTTTTTCTTTGTCCTTTGTCACAGGGCAAAGAGAGACAGGTCTGTGAGCCTCCAAAGAAATCAAAGAAAATGCATTCCCTGGGAAAACAGGACTTTTCTTATGGATGTCAGCCAGCAATAACGTTGAGAAGGGTCAAGAATACTTGGCAATCAAGAAACTGGAGGAATGGGGATTTTCCAGTATCTCAAATTTGGGAATGTACAGCCAGCATTTACAGCGTTCTCATGATAGCATGTAAAGAAAGTCTGACAACATTTCCTGGGAAAATTTCCCAAGATTTTGGTACATATGAAAATCCAAGATGTTCTAGGTGCACCTTGTCTTCTATGCCAAAATGCCAAGTCTCTAATTTTTTTTTTAACAGAATAGTGATTAAAATATTTCAACTTTTTATTAAAAAAAAAAAAAAAGAAGTCCTCATATATAATTGTACCGTGGAACTTTTGGCTGAGCTGAAATAAATGATTTACTATCAGTCTTGAAAGACTTATCCTAGGTAATATATGTCTATATAGCTATACAACTGTAATATCTGTGTGCATATCTATTTATATATACACCATGTATATGTACATTCATGCAATATGCTATGAGCTACTATGTGGTAGCCCTGAAAACTGTTTTTTAATTTGTGTTAGCTTGTCTTCACTACAATTCCCTTTTCCAACATGAAGAGGGGGAAGGAGGGGAAGGAAGGAGAGGGGAGGAAGGAGGGGAAGGAAGGAGAGGGGGGAAGGAGGGGAAGGAAGGAGGGGGGGAAAGGAAGGAGGGGAAGGGAAGAAAGGAAGGAGAAGAGGAAGGGAAGGAAGGGAGGGAAGGAAGAAAGGAAGGGGAGGGAGGAAGGAAGGAAGGAAAAAGGAGGAAGGGAGGAAGGAAGGGAAAGGGAGGGAGGGAGGAAAAGGAAGGAAGGAAACGAAGGGAAGGAAGAAAAGGGAAGGAAGGAAGGAAAAGGAAGGGAGGAAGGAAGGAAGGAAAAAGAAGAGAGGAAGGAAGGGAAGGAAAGGAAGAACGGAAGGGAAGGGAGGGAGGAGGGAAGGGAAGGAAGGGAGGAAAAAGAAGGAAGGAAGGAAAGAAAGGGAAGTAAGTAAGAAAAGGAAGGGAAGGAAGGGAGGAAAAGGAAGGGAGGGAGGGGGGAGGGAGGAGAGGGGAGGAAGGAAGGAACTGAACTGTAAGACAAAGCATTCTCTAGAACTTGGAGTAACCCCATGACCTATCCATTTAGCTGACTATTTGGTTAATTTGTCCCTTTGTGATTCTTCAATAAATCTTTTCCCGTCTCTATAATCAAGGTCATGAATACTAACTCATCAAGGCTACCAGAGGATCTCCTGTGTCAGGAACACTAAAAACTGGGACACAAATGTGTCATGAAGTCTCACCTCTAAGCTGGTGCTTTTTGCTCAACTGCAAGATCTACCTGGAAGCTCGTTTGCTTTACAGCACAAACCCAGTTCTCCTAAACTCCATTCTCAGTTTCTTCATTTGGACATTTTTTTTTCATTGCATCCCAATCTGGAGAATCTGCGAAAGTCACGGGTGCCCTAAGTGAGATCAACCACAAAAGTATTTCTGCTGAATTTTAGCTTTCAGCATGACCCCACTTACTCTCAACGGCATCTGAAGTCATCTACCTGAGTTCACCACAAGAATATCAGATGACTTCAAGGAGCTGACATTTCTTAGTCAGGTATTTATACCACATTTTAGTCGGGCATATCTTCCGTAGCAGGATTTTAGAATCTGTCTACGCTGCTAGAATTTTTTACCAAAAGATTTAATTCATTATATTTCAGACTTTTGAAACTGATTAGTTTTATACAACTAACAAAGTCTTTTGTCAGTATTCATTTATGGTAAGGAAGTGGCTTCTTTGATTTTATGGGAAAGTTAGGACATATAAAATATAATGAAAGCTGTCCCTAACTTCTGAAATCCCTACACAAGCTTTTATTGCATTGCATATTAATATGCATATTAAAGTCATATTTATATGCCTTGAGAAGCTGAACACATGACCTGGTTTAGTCCCTCTTTCATCTAGCTGGAAGAATCTAGTAACAAAAAGGCGCAAATAGGAATTAGTTTTAGTGATTAAGGAGGTTAATTTCTTTATTTTCTGCCTAAAGTGTTCTCTGTAGTGTTTATTGGACAAAATTAAATGTATTTTATGATATAAAATATGCATAATCTCTGTCTCAGGCTAAGCTCGTTAAGGAATTAGTACAGTTAAAGTTTAACAAAGTAGAATATCCAGAGGAACTAGACCCCTAACTTCTAAGCTGTTTTGTAAAGAGAGGAGAAATCCCTGGGGAAAACAAGCAAACAGAAAAAGCTTCAATCCCTTATTCTGATAGCTTTGAGGCAATTCTCACAAAATATCATGTTCACAAACTTTTAGCAGTCTGGATGCCAACTGTCTCAGGTGATCTTAGAAACGCTCTATTACAAATGCAGCAAAATATGCAAGAAAATAACTGCAGGAAAATAAAATTGTTCAGACCCTCGTAAACCTAACTTAAAGTAAAAGTTTCATAAAACTTTTACTACATGTAACCTCTGGACGAAGCAGCAGATCAGCATTAATCCTCTGGTCAAGAATGCAGCTTTATACAATACGGGATTACAGTGAGGAAGCATCAAGTCTTTATGTAGTGCACAGAAAAAGAAGTACGGGGGCTCTTTTTTCTTTCTCCTTTCCAAGTCACTTTCTAACACTGAATTTCATTTTGGCAGGGAAACTTCTTCTGTTTCAAAACATCAAGGGACAACTTTAAAAAAAAATCAAATATTCCTTTCTCCCATTTGGGCAACTGTGTATGGCCCTGAGATGGTTGCAATAGAGGCTAGTGCATTTTGTAAAAATATATTGAGGTTTTAATGTCTGTTGTCATCCTCTATTAGACCACATTTGACCTTGAAAGTGGATGAGCAGCTTCAACTCTATCTCCAGTTTCATGACATTTTTGGTCTCCACTTGTGGGGAAGAAGTACTCATATTCATAAATGATTTGGTAAGTATGCTGAATATGAGAAATATTTGTGATAAATAGCTGCAAATAAAACAATATTCTTTTTTACGCTTTCAGTTTTTAACATATAAGCCTCTCTGAAACCAGTGTAATTCTTCTGATTACAGTTGAGTAACTACTATATGATATACAAGTAGAAAATATAACTAGAATTACATTCTTATTATTTTCATTCATCAGAACTATAGCTTATGATTGCAACTTACATGAGTCATATACAAATTTATCATTTAACACTTCTGAAATTTTATCCTTTGTCCTGTATACTCTGAATAACATTGTTTGTTTGTTCCACTTAGTTAACAAAAAGATTACAGTTCTTTTTAATTACACAATCCCCCTTTTTTTTTTTTTCATCATATCATCCTAAATTCAGGTCCCAAAAGCAAAGGCATCTCATCTTGTCCTTTTTTAAAGTAGTTGGCATGATTTTTAAAGGGAATTTCGCAAAGAGGATAGATGTTTGATTTATATTTCCAGGACCAAAATTCTGCTGTTCACGGATCTAGTGTGCTCCAAGCCTGTTTTTCACATCATTCCTCAAATTCTAGGAACTAGGAACTAGGTAGGTAAACCTTACTGAAGTCCCAGGGCCTTGTAAATCAACCATGTACTAGTGGATACTGCATGTTGTTTTCTATGCCCATTTAACATAAAGGCCTTCTGCCAGAACAATAAGTAAAAGCAGCTATTTCAGCTAATGTATCGCTTTTAAGGTGCAGATCCATTCTAAAAAAATGAATTAAGAAAACATGCTCATTTGTCATAAACTACCAAAACTTTCAGAAAGATTATGCTTTTGAGATCACCAGAAGTCTAAGCCTATGTAATTCAAAATGTCAATCCAACTGAATTCTCGTGGCCAGATGACCTCTCTGTTCTTCCAAAGAAAATACATTTGCAAAAATCTTCATTTTAGAGAGCAGCATACTTTTTGCACTGAAATATATGGATTCATCCCAGAGGACCAATTACAAACTGTATCCAACATTGTATTCAATGAAAATGCTCTTATAATCCTTCAATGAATTAAAGTGATCTTCTGACAAAGGCGACCTTAATCATATCCCAAGTGCTCTGCTTAGTTATAAGCAGGGACATTTGGCTTGAAATAACGCATTTCAGAATGTTTTAACTATGATGATAAATCAGGTGGAAGATATGATGTTACATACATTTCTCTCAAAAAAAAATCAAAAAAACTTAAACACATACTTTTAAGACTGCAGCATCTATTAGGAAAATAAATCATATTTCTTTGCCCTTCCCTGCATAGTCACTTCGTGCCTAATTCAATTCTTCCCCATCAGCTGAGATTTTTTCCTCGTGATATGATCCCTGAAGCAACAAGAAATGCGTGATATCTGATTCCAGAATTTAAAGGTGCTGAAAAGCCAAAGTCGCACATTAGATTGAACAGTCCAGAATTGCTATCAGAATGAGTAAATAAGGTACTAAAATAAACAATCTATTTACACAGATGGTCTCACATTTGATGGCTTGGATATTACAGTTTTGGCAAATGGAAAGCTAAACCTTTAGCTTAGACTAAGCCAAAATTAGAGCAGAGCTAGAATAATATTCCTTTTGATGTTTGGTAGAAACATGATGACGAGTCATTAATTTCAGTCCTTATCTCGAGAACAGGCCTGGAAGCAATCATTGATTCACTGTTTCTTTTTTTTCCTTACAATTGCAGACAAGCATTTCATATTATATTGTGTGCTTTTATCAACCCTATTTTTTAAAACATCACTCCTCTGTGAGACACAAACTGGAAAGTGGGAAACATTTGAATTTATTTACAGTCATAATCTTTTAGCTCTCCTCCACTCTGCTGTTTACTTTTCTCGACGAAACCAGCCACTCTGTTTCAGGCTGTCCTTGTAAGACGGGGTCTTAGTCGCTGTCACGGCTGCAGCTGCAGCCTGGAGAAGGCTTTTGTGACTTTGGCAGATGAGACACACTCTGAATTCTAGCTAAGATCTCATCAAAGCAATGTGCTCAGGAAATATCTCACTTAAAGGAACCCTAAGATTGTGGTTGTCTTTTTAATGGCTGACAAATTAGTCGTTTATAGTTGGGAGTTTAGCGATGTGCCTTTTAAATCAGTATTTCAAACTCAGCCAAGTCAGTAATGACCAGCACTTAACTTTGCTAGCTGATTTTTGATTCTGCTTATTCAGCTATTTTCTTGGCTGCATATCCATAATACTCTAGCACACTTTGGGTTAGTAACGTGGGAAAATGTGTTCTACCGCTAACCATATGGTTTGTGTTCCCTGGATGAAAGCTTTTGTCTCCAGAATTGTTTCCCACTTTCTAAGAGCTATACATTTCCCAGGAAGTCCAGCTCTATCATGTCAGCACAAATACTTTGGAGTAAAGTAGAAATTACTGTGCTGCAGTAATAAATTGCGAAAAAAAAAATATTTGGGAACATTATTGGAGACTCAAATTCATTAAAAATCTGTACTGTCAGCTTCTGTTCCTCTTGCAATATTCTAAGCCCATGTTTAATAATGACATTTTAAACCTCAGAGCTTTTTCTACTATGTGGTTTGTTTAGGAAGTGCTTCATTTTCAAGAATTCTGCCTCAGTAATTGTGGCTTTTCCTTTACTTAAAAGATTCCTATCAGACACAGCATTCACTACAGCCTTTCCTATTGCCAGGATTGCGTGTGGCCATCCTGCTCCTCTGTGACAATTTTTCCCAGGCCTCCTTATACATGTTGATGTTGATGAATCCCATATTCAGCATCTTCACTCTTCCTGTCCATGACGCCTGTGATTTATCTGCCAGGTTTGGGATTGCCACTTCCTTCCTGGTGGCCCAGTATGCGACGTAACCATGCTGTAGGGTCCCTTTGATTCTCTTTTATCCCTTTGACGTTACCAGCAAAAGTGACGATATCAAATTTTATGGCATGTTTATGGGTGGAAAGGATTGAAATTTGAGTGCCTGGATAAAAGTAGCATTAGGAATCCATCAAAAAATAAAGTTATTTGTTAATTAGTGGTCCACATTAGAGTCATATTTACAGCTTAGAGATGATTATTTACTAGAAATCTGTTCAGATGTCCCTTCTTCTAGTACTGCTATTTAAAATGACACCTTCAGCTTTACAAACACACAGAAAAGGTTCATACGCTCAAGCTAAAATGTGAAATAAAAAATTCAGCTTTATATTTTTGCTTACAAACAATGTTTATGATGTGGCACCTTTAAACTTACAGGACAGCAGTTTCTAATGAAAACAATGAAAACAATGAAAACAATGCTGGGCTTCTATTAAATGCTTAAACTGAAATGCTCTTTTTAAAACAAACCAGTAAAAACTGCGGATTAGCATTTTCACAGCTACTAAGAAATAATTATTTAATTATTAGCACTACAATTATTTAATGGTAAATAAATATTTAGTTATTACAACTACTATTATTACTACTATTTATTTAGTGTTCTAGTATCCATATGGAGCTGCATTATCTATCGTGAGCTCAATATGTTGTTTATTCACATTTCAAAGATGCTTTAGAAAAAAAGGTGTTTAAAGACCTACCATTGTTTCTTCAGAGGTTGTTCAGAAGGTATTCCCCTTATCTAAAAAGTCAGAAAAGAGCATGCTGTTTCAACAAATAGAAGTATTTCTTCAGTATGCACCACTGACAAAAGCATATTGTGCATACAAAGATGGTCCTGGAACTTATCACAAAGAAGCCATAAGATGAGACCAAGGTCATCATGAGACATCATGCACCTACCTATTTAATGAAGTACCCTACTGCCTGTAGTATTCTCCTGCTGCCTTGATGTCAAGTCACTTGTTGTCCTTCATAAAAGCCAAAGCTAACAAAATAAATGTGAATCATGTAAATATTCATTAACACATCCAGTAAATGAAGTCTGGTGGACAACTCTCATCTAAGGGATGGGCTGCACCCACACTTGATAACCTTGGGATTTGAAAAGACCCATCCCAACAAATAAACCAAAGCCAGAAGTCAGGCAACATGCACTTTTGCAAAGGGTTCTGCTATGTATTTAGAAACAGCCAAAATATTTACACCAAAGTCATATGCACAAAGCAAATATCCTGTAGTATCTCTTTCTGTTCATTTTTCTCCTGTTGCCCTACTTCTTCTTCCTCTCTTCTTAGATATAAATAGAGAAAGAGCATAAAAATATGCTCTCCTAACTGGCTGTAGGAGACCATACGAATAATCAGGCTATGTCCCTTTACAGTACTCCCAAAAAGGCCAAAAAATGCTGTACTCCTTGGTATATGTTTGTGAATGTATAATTCAGCAATTCACCAGTTTTTAATAGGGAAACCTGTGAATAAGCTGGTTCAGCTTCCAACACCTTGGCATATGCCCGTGGCAGAAGCAGGAGATATCACTGTGAATGACACAGCTCTAGCTAGATTATTTCCCTTCTTTACTTTCGACTCTAGTGGGTTTGTTTTGCTGAACTTCCCTTACTGACTTCCTGACTAAATTTCAAAATAAAATTGAAAAGTCTTTTCAGTTTAAAATATTGAGCCAAATTAAAAAAAAAAAAAAAAAAAGAATAAGAAGGAAAATTGCATTTTATTCACTACTTTTTTTTAGAAAAGCAGTAATTTCATGGCCTCACAGGTGCTTCAAAGCTTTTGGCAGAGATAAAAAGAAAGGAGAAAGAGCACTGTGCCTTTCTGGCTTCAGAATATACACAGTGCTGTCATTTATTAAACTTGGAATATTTTTAATGAAACATTTGAAAATCTTGAAAGAGATGTCAGACCTCAAATTAATGTATTTCCTCAATATCATTACTCCACAGAGACATCATTATAATTTACAGACTTGTTCAGTTCTGCTTATTGGCATACATATATCTAAGAGGAGGAATCTTGCTCTGAGCACTGTGCCGGTAGATGGAGATCCTAGAATATCCCTGGTGTCTGAGCAGCACCTTTTGCCCAAGCTATGTGTACACAAGGATGTTCGGATGTGCAGTGATCTGAATGTCACGAAGACCTTGGAGCCACATCCTTTGTAATATTTATAGCTTGGATCAAAAACATAATGAGTCTGTACCTAATCTGTCCTCTGCTTCATCAGTAAATGGTAGGGTAAATGGTTTTATAGATAAATTGTCAAATCCCACACCAAAATAATTAGTTCTGCTAGGCTCTAAACTTTCTCATTAACCTTATCTGAAGACTTTGTGCCATGTACATTTTGAAAGAGGATTAGAGTCTTTAGGATACTTTAATGGTATATTATAAACAACCTTTGTAAAAACATTTAATTGAAAACTGTCATTTAAGAATTTTGTGGTTGTTATTTATGGAAGTCACTTTATGAAAGCTTAAAAACTCTCAGAAAAAAACACCTGCTTTGATAGAATTTATAAAGAAATGGTGCTTACTGGAACAACATTCTCTCTTCTCATCTGTCTTGTTCTTTGATGAAATGTCTGATGGTCTGTTGTGAAGCCTCGAATTTCAGGGTCTCTGTAAATTTACCTCCAAAAACTTTCATTCTAGCAGTCTCAAGGGAACTCCCCATAGAGCCTGATGTAGGTTTCCTTCATATCCAGCTCTGTCTTCCAGGCACGATTACCTTTCCTCTCCACTAAGCTGACAGACATTTTATTTTGTTATTAAAAAAAAAAATCAGGAAAAACTTATTTTGAAAATGCTGTTCTTATTCCCGGAGAAATATATTTTGCTGAATTATAGAACAAAAGAAATTGAAATTTCATGTTTTTCCTGTGAATGGGAACATCTTCCCAAATGTACTTTCTATTATCTAAATTACGATACAATTACTAAGGTCAAGGTTTCATTATTCTGGGTTTTGTATAAACACACTTGCTACTTAACCTCAGTGGTTTGCAATTTCAGTAGATAAAGCAGAAAAAGGAAATATTCCTCTTCTTAAAATACAGATGTGCAAATGTGATAGAAAACCTGGAGGCTAATTCTTAACAAGAGCAAATCATTTCCATTCTATTTAGTTCAGTGGTGTTTCACCAACTTCTGTCACCTGACCACCAACTTTCACAATCACAAAGGAGGATTGTGATAGGGATGACAACAAACTTCATACCTTCTGGAGAGCCCGAGGTGTGCTTTTTGGCAAAATGGCATGGGGAAACTTTTTAATTTCCATAATATTTTAATTTAACTCGTAGTGGTTATGTTTTATAGTAATGGGTATATTGTATATAGCAGTGCATAATTTCAGCACAAGACAGCTGCTGTAAAAAGTAATTAGCTGTTGAATATTTCACTAGAGGTCCTTAATTAGCTCATTTTCAGATGCTAAAAGTCCGGTTCTGAGTGTCTACACATTTTATTTGACTACTAAAGTAATTAAAATGAAAAATAATTGGATTTGCCCGTAGTGGATTTGTCTCCTGAGCCCTAATGTACCATTATTATGAAAAGACAAAGCTATTAGCTTCCAACCCCAAAGTTCAAATGGAACTGAAGACTGCTCAAAAGCCTGGGGGGAGTAAAGAATTCTTGGGCAGAAATCATCTCTACATCCCATCCTTGCCTGACATTTTCCTTTAAACATGTTATGTGTCATTATGAATGTCTACTGTTTTGCAAGAAGATCCATGACAACAGCTAATTTAGGAATTATTTTTGGTTGTGTAATGTGGCAGTATGGTTAATATCCAGTAACATTGGGCAACAACAGTTTTGGCTTAAAATTGTTATTCTTGCTGAGTACCACTAGAAGCCTCAGAGGGGAAGGCAACAACAAGAGAAAGGAAAGTCTGTGGGACCTCATCCTCCACACAGACTCGCCCTGTGGGCATAGTGCAGTTTGGCATGCCAGGAGCCTTTAGGATGAATATTGTATAATATCATCTATGAATATTGTATAATACCATCTAGGGAGAGGGATGCTACAGAACAGCTTGCCAGATGCTGCATTAGTGTTGCTCTATGCAGAGCAACTGTACGCACCAGCTCAATGCTGATGAGACAGACTGCAAGATCAGTATTTCATTTCTAAATTGCTACTATTCTCTTGAAGCTGAAGAATCTTTTTTTTTTTAAGTAGCTATAACTAATCAAAAACAAACAGAACTGAAAAACTACTAAGCATTATTTTTCTTGCAATTAAGATTTTCAGGTAGAAAACATAAGTGGATGATTTCCAATGCTGTGTCAAAAGCACGTTATAGTGTTTCCCAGCTTTGAATGCCTGGGTTGATTTTTTTTTTTTTTTTTACTTACGAATAATGTTTTATGCCCACAGCAGATTTCCTTAGGGCTGATAGGTCTAATTGCCTGTTTGCAGTCCGGCCCTTACTTACAATGACTTGTATTCTTTTATTACATCTAAACATCGTGTGACACAGCAGTTGTACAATAGGATATTGTTCAGACATTTATGAATAATTTCATAAAGCAAACTTATTTGGGAGTATAGCTTGAGCTGAGTAACACCTGCGTCAGAGCTCCATTGGATCAGAGGGCTTTCTATGTTTGGGGACATTTATGCACTCTTAAGAAAGTCACTTCACCAGCTTTCTTGAGGCTGCTTATTTGCCAAGGTTACAGGCACGAGAAAGGTAAATCACAAGTCAATGTCACCAGAAAAAAAAAAGTCTCTCCTTTTTGGTCAAAATTAACATCTGGGACAGAGCAGGATGTTTCTTTGCTACAAGAAAATCCAGCTTGAAGCCATTTTTGGAACATTTTGGCCCTTATTTCTCTCTGTGACAGTAGTCAGCAGTGAAACACAGAGATCAGCTCAGATTTACATGACTTGTCTCCCGTTGTGTCAAAAGGAAGTCCTGAAGGAGCAGAACCTGTCCCCAGCTTTGAAAATAAACAGTCAGACTATTTGTCACTTAAGCACTTTTTCCCCCTGCAGGGCGTTCCTGTTTATTACCCAACAAATGAGTTCAATTAAAAGTGCCATTACTTTAGAAGGAACCTCAGCATTCACTTCTGCACCAAAGATTTGATTGGATTTAGTCACAATTGCTGAAATCTCATCCAACAATTCAAAAAAAAAAAAAAAAAAAAAAAAAAGTCTGTAAATGAATTGGAAAGGAATTGTTGCCACCACATGCTTTATAAACCGCCCGCATTTGGAATGGTTTATTTTTATGATGGCTACATCCTGCACATGGGCTAGGAGGATATCTGCACAGGTCACCCACTGGAGATGCCGGAGATAAAAATAGATCAGTATACACGTGTCTGACACAGGGGAAAAATTATTTTAAAAAATTAAAAAAGGAAAGGAACATATTGGAGTCAGGAGCACAGAACATTCTACAGTTGTAGCAATGTCATTTATAATGCTTTTCTCCACAGGATATTGCAGAATACGGACCACTGTGATTTCTGTGGTTATACCAAGGAGAAACTTTTCTTCTGTCTTGTGACTAGCTGTTCTCAGAACTGCAAATGAAGTTTTTTACTGAGATCTAATTTCTCCTCTGCTTTCTCCATGCTCCCATAACTACTGCCACTTGTCCATCCTTGATTCATTGGGATCAGGCACTGTTTTAGGGATGGAGAGACAAAATTGAACTCTATAAGCTTTCTGTATTTAGAACGGTTTATTTTTAATGACACCTACATCCTGTACATGAGCAAGAGGATATCTGCATAGGTCAGAGCTAAAAATGGATACTTTTATTCATGCAGATACTGGAAATAAAACTACTCATTTCCTGTCCTTGCCATAAACTGGTTTATAGATGGAGAGTAGTAGATCGAGTCTGGGTAGGAATACCAGATGAATTCTTACTCCTTGTATTACCAAGTTATAGGTATAGGTCAAATAGTAATTAATCAGCTTTTACAGCTTAAACTAAAATTCACTCCTTCCTTTCTTTTCTTTTTCCTGAAATATCACCTATAGACTAGAATTACAAAGCTCTTCTAAAGTGAATGTTTAACTTATTGCAAATTATGATGAAATCACTAAAATATGATTATTAATGAAAGAAACAGTATCTCCACATACAGAATCTTGTACTGAAACTTCTGCTTTCAGTATTTCACAGAACATGCCCATAAATAGCTAAGATCAATCTGAATAACAATTGCTTATGTTCTCTTTTTGCCCATGAAATATCAAGTTTTTAACTGTGTGAATAATTTGCCTTTCCAGTTAAGCTTAAACGAAGCTCAAGTTAAGTCAAGCTTCCACTTAAGCAAGAAAATAAACAAATAAGAAAATAGAAAAAACAAGCTCATAGTACCTTCTTATTCCAAAGACCAGTGTACGTAAACAAATAAATTTGAAAATCTTACAGCTTCTATCTTCTATACATTAGATACAAACAGACATCCTTGGTTTAAACAAAATGTAATTTTGACTTCACCTATGACATCACATTCTAGTTAGATAAAGCTGAGGGTTTACTAATTTTCTTCTTATTCCACCACCAAAATGATGTAAGTTTTCAAAAGGCTTTTATGAACTAACAAATAAAGAAAAAAAAATGTCGGTCCTAGACTAGCCTATAGCCTGTCATTGAGAAAACTCACCTGACATATGCTGATTCCATATCAGCATCATATATCTTCTCAAACCAAAGTATCTAAGAAGCAAATTTCTTATTTTGACCACTCACTTGAATGGCTCCTTGCATTATCCACAGGATATATACAATTTCGATATACTTCTGCAACACTCTGACGGAAGGAGCCCATGTAACTATCCCTGTTTCACAGAAGGAGAATTCAGGCATCCAGAACCACATCTCAAAATATATTTAGGAATCAGATGTCCTGAAAAATCATTGGTAGGCAAGCACATGTTGAGCCCAAGTTAACCATGGCCACAGAGGCATCTATAACACCAACAGCACGACTATAATTGCTATACAGGAACTCAGGAGAGCACTCCGTCCTGGAAAACCAGCTTTCCTAATAATGACAATTACCTTCAAATATCTCCTGACACATTTTTCTGGGCCAGGAGAGAGCAGCTAATGCCTTGCAAGGCTGAGGGCAAGGGAGGCTGGTGGGAAATACCTGATTTAGGTAAATTTTGAAGATGGGAGCACCCATGCTGAGACTGCTCTGTTGTTCCGAGGGTCTGCTCTAAGCCAGGTCAAATTTAACAGAGATTGAACATGCTCTGAAATAAAAGCCTCAAGAGAACTGCTTGAATCTCAGCTATCCATGTTTTTCAGCCAGCAAGTAATTAATCCTAACAGCCCCTTACTCAAGAACTCCGGCAAATGTTGGACGATACATTCGTTCAAATTCTTCTGCAGCAAGAGAAATGACAATTTATTTTACTACTAGCCGGAGCAGCCAGAACACCTCCCAACGGGATCAGAAAGTCCTTTCATTGCCTCCTTAGCCATGTGGCAACCAAACCAGCCTCGGATGTGCTCAGTGAGGGGCAACAGATGGGGGTGACACATTGCTGCCCAGCAGCTTAGCAAATCTCTGAGACTCAATCGCAGAGGGTCCCAATGCCACGGGTGGGCTATGGGGCAGCTCATGGTATCACTGGAGGGCATCAGCACCTCTGCACACAGCGGAGAGGTTTCCTACTCCCCTGCCCAAAGCCCTCCATGACCCACCACCGGTCTTCCTTGCCAAACTCAATTTCTCCAATTTAGACGGTTACTTTTATTTTGTGTGTTATCATTATCATCACCTGCCTCTCTAATTAATTTTCCAGTCCTGAAAAGCACTGTGGCATTCATGAATAAATCAGCAGAAAATATCTCGCTTTTTCACAGCTCTATCTAGATCATATTTCTTAGTTTATGCGAATAGGTGACTTGCAGAACTACTTTAAAGAAAAGCTAAATTGTTTCTGAATTTGAGAATAAATGGGTATTGGAATTATCCCTTCCAAAATTGCCTTTTTACCATTTCATGTTTTCTTTTCTAGCAGAAATCTGCCAAGTATTACAATGCTATCATTTGTTAAAAAGCAATATAATGTAATTAAACTCCCATAAGCCCTGTTGGTCAAACAAAACATTGTGCTCCAGAATTAGAGCTATGGGCTTTGTTTTTCCTCCTTGACATGCAAGTGCACATCCTTTTGTGCACTGTAAGACTGAGTGGCCACGCAGGATATCGTGTGTTGCCAAACATAATGAGGCGGGCCTACCTCCTCCAAAAAAAGAAGCAGATCTTCAAGTGTTTGTTTTGTGCAAATGAATTCAGAACAATAGCTTCAGCATTAGAGATTTATGGCTACTACTTGTCGCTATTGCATCACATTGTCCTGGCTTGTAGAAGTGTATGTTAAGTTGGCATGTGACAGCGTTGTACCTTAGTCAAAGGAATATGTGGCTAGCTCTGCCTGCTACCCTACGTGCAGGGGAGGGTAAATCCCCCTGGAGCTCAGCTGGCAGGGCGATGAGCCCCTTGTTTCCCTCAGAGACCCTGCAGCAAATGAATGACACATGGTATGGGTCAGGGTTACGTTCTCCTGGATCAAGAGGAAACCACAGCACATTGGAGGTGGCCAGAGGCCCAAGGTGGAGAGGAGCATGGTCTCGCCCTCTCATTTTGGAAGCAGAATGAGAACAGCAGCACATCTGTCCTTGGATAGAAGGAGGAACTCTCCAAGGACCTAAAACTGGCCAGGGCTCACTCATCAAGGTTTATGGAAAATTCTGAATGTTGATTTTATTCCAGCTGTAAGCAGTGTTAATGGGGATTTTGTTTTAAAATTATAGATCCTATTTAAGAGATTTATACACTTGGCAGGGTCCTCCTTGCTCTTGCCATTTGTACAGCACAGAGGTGTTTTGATGACCATAATTTTTAATATATTTAGTATGATTACCAAAAATGTGTTCCCAAGAACTCCAATGAGTTTTCGTTTATGACCCTGGTGCCAAAGGCAAGACAGGAATGATTTTGTAGAAGGGAACCGATCGACTGAGCTCAGGCTCACGAACGGAGAAGGAAACATTGCAGACAGCACTAACAACTTATTGAGTGGCGTAAGCAAGCTGTCTGCTCAACAGCACCTCCTCAGCACAGATGTTCCTTGCTGTATACAATCCACAGAGGTCAGACTTTTTTCATTAAATGTTTTCAGCAACAAGAAGAAATCCTGGCTGAGGGCCAAACTGCGAACTCTATCTGCTTGCCCTCCCTGAATGGATTTTCTCCCACATCGCACAAGTTGTTAGGATAACCTCAGACCCGCAACCATCCTTCACATAAAGTTATGGCATGTGGCACCTCAAGCATTCAGACTGTTTATGGAATGGGGGCACTCTGTGGTGCCAAAAGTGCAAAACATGCACTTATTTCCCTACTATTGCTGCATTTCTTCCCCATGAAACCTGATAGTCGTGCCTCCTCTGGGGCTGAGCCTCAACTAGTTCCTCCCAGAAGACTGCTGGCAGATTATCCGGATCTATATATTTTAATGGACACAGTGACCAAGAAAACCTGAGAGTTTGTCCAGCTCTTCCTTTCCTAGCTTGTGCTCCCTGCCCTTATGCCCATTTCACTTTTATGCCCTTTTTGTTTCACCCTTATCCTCACTTCATTTGCCTTTGAGTCCTCACCCAAACGATACCTTCTCCCTGGCTCACTTTCTTTTATGGTTACTTCAGCTGTGATCTTTTTTCACATTTAATTGCTGCTTGCCCTTTTCTTATTCAATTCTTGCTCTCTGCACTGTCATGATTGTGGAATAAACAAATGTCCCTCATAGGGTGCTAACAAGCAGTAAGAGATTTATCTTGACATAAAGTCCATTTCTCTGTCTCTTTTTCCTTCCCAGTGGTTATTGGAATATTTCACCATCTTAAAGATGACAAATAAAAACTGAGAAATTGTTGCACTGCATGTCAAGGTCAAAACAACTAAGATGAGGATACAGATGTAAAATTAGATCTCGCATTTCCTAATGCAACTTTTATTATTAGAACCAATTATTTTTTTCCAAATGTATTCATAAATCAAGCAAATGGCACTTACTAAAGCACTCTCATATAAAGAAATTATTTGCCAAGTTACTTATTTCATATTTGAGTTGTTTACATAGTATTCAACATTTTAAAATGCAACTCTTTTGAATAGTCTTAAGACTATACAGTTCAAGTTATTGAGCCACTATCTGACCCCTTGGTGCTTCCTGAACAGTTTTGACCTCCCAAATACAAATGGGGCTAATAAAGATTGTACTAAATCAAAGATATCAAAACACAGCCCAAGAAATTATCTTCACATTGTTTGCCTCTCACAAAGCTATCACTACTGATCCATAAACATATTCTTCAGCTGCCTAGACAGAAACTACGTCTAAATTGTCCTGTTTATCAGCTTTGAATTCTAGAACAAAAGAATTCTTGTGTAAATTCCTGCCTTTGTTTAACATATATGCACACTGAAGAACGATATTGGTGCTCATGCTTGGTGAGGCTCTGCAGAAAACAAGAAATACCTAAACAAAACCTTTTTTTTGAGCTTGCCTTCTTCGCTTGTCCTCCCAGATTCCAAAATCCTGGGCAAAACAGGGTGTGGGCATTGTCATGTACTCCAGGACTGCACCCCCAGAAGTTGCTTTGAAGGACAAGAAGGCAAATAAATGCTAATCTCAAAGGGCCATCTCAGAGGGCGTACTGGCTCCCCTTTGTGTACTTCACACGGTGATGTTTCCAGTGCAGAATAATCCCTTTGATTTCAGGAGGCAGGGAGGGATGTGAGCCTTCTGAGATATCAAGCCATCAAAAATGCCACTCTTAAAATCCACACCTCACAGGACAGTTAGAAAGCACTTGCTTGCTGTGTGTAAGGCATTGAAGGAGACAGGTTTTGATTTGAAACTGCAAAAGTTGCTATTGTCCTTTCCTCCTCCCTCCTTTCCAAAACCAGGGAAACTGATGAGCAGCTACAATTGCCTTTTGAACTCCAATGGCTCAGTGAAGGGAAAGATTAGGGCACTGGCTATTGCCTAGACTACCAATACTCTGCAAGGATTTCTTGAGCTAAGAGTAACAAGCTTTGAAGATTATTCACAATTTTCCCTTCCTTATGAGGCTAGTGACTTTTTCATAATGGGTGAACTTACCTATGAGCAGCTTCTAAATCCAGAGGAACATCTGTCTGCTACAGAGGCTATAGCACAAAGTCATAAAGTCTTAGCAGAGTTTTGAATAAAGAGCACTTTTCATCCTTTAGCCTGGATTTTTTCTTTTCTGTAGAGTTTGAGACCAGCGTGTAGTCACAAAGATAAAAATAAAGACTGAAAAGTAGGAGTGATCCAGTCTGTTACCCAGCCAGGAGAAGGTGCTATGTATTTCTTTGAGAATCTACCCAATACAAAACGCCTCTTACTGACCTTTCCAAAAAAGGGTAATCTCCAGACATCAATTTCCTGACTAACCTAAATAGAAATTAGTTTTTGTTCAACCTTCTGCAATTTTTACGTGATTCTTAATTTAAAAGATGTTAAATGTCATTAAGTAGGGGTATACATTTCAGGTATCACACGTCTGGCCTATGTGGCATGCCAGGAAGACGTATCACTGTGGGAACCATACCAGCACATGCCAAAAAGCAAGTCGCTCATGACCAAAGTCAAGTACTAAGTAAATGGCTTCCCACAGTCAGAGTTCAAACGAAACAAAAGAATAAAGTTTCCTGGAGAGCAATACTATTTCTGTTGATGTTTCTGCTCATTGTGCTATTTGACCACTAGAAAACACCATGAGATTTCCCAGAGGCAGATAGTGGCTCAGTGACAGATCTGATAGTCAATCACAATCTGGCAAGGTAACTTGGAGGGTGAAGAGAAGCAGACACTGCCTCCTTTTTCAGGAAGGAGAACGGAAACATTGATTCCTTTGCAGCTGAGACTTAGAAGATGGAGCAGGGAAGTTAACATAAATCCCTCATAAATCATAACATAAATCAAAAACATAAATCAAAATAAATACATAAATCAAAATAAATCAAAACATAAATCAAAATAAATACAGGTCTCACTGTCATCCATATACATCATGCACAATTTTCTTCTGATGGACACCAGATACTCACAACTGAGTATGAAAGTTGGTGGCTCCTGACTTGTTCAACACAGCTATCAAATAGTAATAAAAACCTTTCCTCACAGTGGAAAAATATGATTTTTTGACACAGAGTAATGTTTGTCCTCTTCCTTCAAACCCTCTGTAATTGCCAATTGCACAGAGCTGCTTGATCATCTTTGAGACGAGTAAGAAGAAAGGAGCAGCCCACATAGCTGAAGAGGGTGTCCAGCATCCCCTTATTTACAGTGGAAAAAATTCACATCCTACTTGTTTTATATCTAGATTCAAAGCAGCACCATGAGACAACACTCACTAAGAATGCCTCACAGCAATAAATACTTGTTTTAATGCAACAAAAATATTCCAAAATGAGAAGGAGATAAATAAGAGATTTTCCTGTGACTGTGCAAGGGTACCTATCTGCAGCATCTCTAAACAATAATATTCCATTGCCTATTTCACAGCAAGATTTTCAGTCATTTTACAAAAATTAGCTGTGAACTTCATTCTTGTGTAAAAAGGTAACTGATACAGATAGCTGACTTGCCATACTGTACAGGAGCAGAAATACTGCTGTGAGTTATGTGACATAACACGGAACAGCTGAAGTGAATGTTGCAGACTGAGGTATGAAAAGCATTTGTCTACTCACCAAGCACAGAAAACAAAACTGACTATTAAAACTAATGCTGGATCCACCCTCCAGGTCAAACTGCTCGGCACCTCATGGGACACGTTAGAAAAATGCGGTCCCCAAGGAGGAGGTCAAGTCTTGGCAGGGCTCAAGGTTGTATCCACCTTGGGTTACTGCAGACTGCTGCAGATTTGGAGCTCTTCGCCCTTCAGCAGGCCTGCTTAAAAGAGACTGGGACCCAGAATATCTGCAGCTTAGGAGACTAACGGTGTCAAGGGAATTCCCTTTTAAACTGATAACTGAGTTTTCTGCCAAGCAACTGAAACAAAAGTGTTTGAAAAGTTTCAGTTAGTTCTGCTTGTAAGTGTGGAGCACAAGGAGGTGCCTTCTGCTCTTATACTCCTGACTGTGCTTTTATCCCTATGTATCTATATAAAATGGATCAACTTTTCTCATGGTATATTTCTGGCCCCTTGAGTGTCTTTATACACCACAAATCAAGTGCTGTTTTCAGAATTTTACTGAAGAGAAAAATCCATTTGTTTCTCCCACGCAGCTCTGCAAAGCAATTAAAAAGGTAAATCTTTCAGGTTATGATGGGTTAAATCTTCCTATAAACAGATTAATAGCATTGTGAAACATCTCAGCCAAATGGCTTGAGATGATATTTCCCTCAGGCGACACTCCAGTGATCACCATAATATGATAAAGGTCTTTCCAAGAGCTTTTCATTCTCTAACAAAGCTCCAAGTATTGTACAAAATAAATTGCAGCGCTGTTAATACTCATTCAGTCATCTGTAAATATTTTTCTCTGACTTCACCCTCAGTTATATCAAATTTATTTTTGAGGCACTTTACAGTGAAAATTCATTTCCTGACTACTAATAGCCCTTTATCATAATCTGCCTTTTATGTAGAAGAAAAAGCTTAACAAGAGGTATTGAATTTTGCAGCTCTTTTGTTTGTTTTTCTCTGAAAATGTTCTATGGGGGCAAATCTTGTTACTGAACCACAGTTTAAAGCCTGTGATTTTTGATTTGTCCTTGGCTTCTGCATCCCTTCGTCCAAGACCAACATACTGACCCTCCTTCCTTCAGCTTTAGTGTGCTTATAGCGTGCAGCAGCAGCAAGGGCCTCTCAAAGCCAAGGTGTGAAAGCTGTGACCAGTGGCATCTTTCTCCTCCAGAATACCAGGTGGCAGTACCACATTGTCATGATCACACAACCACACACCTGGCCCCATCTCCCTGCTAGCAGAGCTGCAGGGAAGCAAGACATCCCTACGTGACAACTCTAACAGCTCATGTGTCTTTTCAAAAGAGAGAGGAAGCCCATGAAAGAAGTAAATGTGAGCACCCTCCAGCATCTGCCGAGCTCAGACCCAAGCCCTGCTGTACACAGGGAGATGTTTGCCTTCTCCCTAGGCAGCGCAGTAGATTAACAGGCCTGGGTGGAGCAATCTGTGAATCAAAATATCTGAGGATTTTTTATGGTTACTTGACTTCAGTTGCTGCTTCTTGAAAACACTCCATATTAGGTGCAATCCTCCTTCATCCATCCCTCTCCAGAAAAAAAGACTGATGAGATTCTCATGAGTAGAAAGTTGCCTTCAATGGATATTAGGCATTTGAAATGCCTTTTCCAAAATCTGCCTCCAGAAAAATGAATTTCTCGCTTTAGCCTTAGCCCCATGACATAAGCCCCACATTTGTTATTTTTCTCTCCCTCCCAAGGAAAAGAAACCCAAAGGGGGAAGATCAAAACTTCATTCAGATTTCCTTTTTTTTTGCCTTGCCATTTTCCTATTATGAGAGAACCTCAAAACTGCAATTTCAAACATGCTTTGGAGTGGCAGCAAATACCAAACAAAGAATAAGAGAATTGGGAAAACCAAAGTATCTACAGTTAACTTTTTCAATAACTTCATGTTCATATCCTTTTGCGTTATTAGCCATTTTCACATGCTGTGAGAACACACAATTTTTTACTGTTCAGCCCCTTGCCCATTGCCACTATGTTCCTACCCATCCATGTTTAACTACCTGTTAAACAGATGCTGATGAGTAACCCTGCCAGAGCTCTCCATTTACTGAGTTGTTGGAAGTGGTGAACCTGCCTTTAATTGCAATTGCATTTACATGTCCAGGGTAGACTTGTTACTTACCTGATACATGCTTACCACATAAATTATTTGGGATTATTTCTTTCCCTTTGTGAAAGAGAGATGAAACACACCTGACACTAGAACTCTGCTGGTGCTCCCTTAAAGCTTTGTAGGCTGGTGCTGTAGAGTTTATTTCCTAGTACAGGCATGCCAGCTGAACCCAAGTGTAGATAACTAGGAAAAGTAGAAATTATAGAGATGGCTGATGTAAATTCTTTAATACATGGGAGTAAACATCCATAGAATATTTTTGCAACTGTTGTCTCAATAGCTATTAACTTTTGTCAGCACCACAGGGCCAAGACAACTGAAAGAAAGCAGGTGGTAAGAGTAAATTATCAGTTAAATTCTAAACTGGAACATCTCCAATACAATTTGAATTTCAGATCAACTGTTTTGCACGCACTTGGTAAAACAGTTAGAAAAATCATCTCCTTCCTTGGACATTTGCATGTGTTATGAAAAATCTCTATTCCTTAGAATAACTGCAAAATAACAACAAAAAAGGTATTATGAAATGAAGCACACATACGAGATGGAAAACATAAGCATAATAGAAGTTAAAAAGTTAAAAAGCATGATTCATAAATGGAATTACATTTTACTGTCTTATCTTGCATAAGAACACCTATTCCCAAACAGTACTTTAAATCTAGTCCACAGTCCCCTTTATTTGTGTGTGCATCATTTTCCCCTTTTGGGATAAATCCTTAGTAATTATTAGACAGCTGAGTACAAGGCATCAACACAAATTCTTTTTAAAGGCTTGTTGAATGTAACACAGACCATAGAGACAGTGTAATAGATTTTTTCTTTGCGTTGTACTCCCTGCAGTACCTCCATTTTTGCTGTCTCCAGAGGCTGGCTCTTGTGCGGTTAGTGATACTTCCATAACTCTTCATTCACAACAGAAAAACCTGATTTTGAGTCTTACTGAGTTTTCATGTTCAGCTCAAAGAAAGGAATTCTGGAAATAGAGTTATAGCCTTTCTTAAAAAAGAGAGCCTATCTGTCAGTCGTGCTAAGACGATCACACTCCGAACCGCTGTCTCTACACACATACTGAAATGCAGCCCCGCTGAAAGGGCTTTAAAAGGGCATTGACCCTTACCTGGAAGGAAATGGAGCATGTGGGGGGCCCTGGCAGTAGGGGTCAGCCAGACACCCTCTTAGCCAAAAGATTTAAAATTTCATTGACATCACACCATTTTTTTTTTTTTTTTTTTTTTGATCCAGCCCCACCAGCAGATCTGCAGAGAAAGAACATTACAGGTAGCTTGGTGTTTTTCCAGAGTAAGACCAGTCTACACTTTTTTTTCTTTTTCTTTTTTTTTTTTTTTTTTTTTTTTTTTTTTTTTTTTTTTTTTTTTTTTTTTTTTTTTGCTACATAAGATTTCTTTGTCAAGGAATGCTTGCCTGTGATATAATTCTCTTGGCAACTAAAGTGAAATATTTTTTCCCCCAAGCCAAAAAGGCTTTTTTTTCCTCTGTATACATAATAAAATTAACAGCATGTGTTTGGTCACAAAGCCAGGCTCAGAACTGTTAAACATATGTCAGCTATAATTTCCTTGCAGAGCTCCAATATCACATTTGTCAGGTAGAGCTATCTTGCTCACTTCCATGCACCATTGCTCCTAACACAGGCCAGATACACTGTAGCTTCACGCAGTTATCAAAAAGATCAACATGGCCCTTGACCTGAGGCTTCAAATTAAGGCCTCACAGGATGTTTTGGAAGGAAAAGGCCCCTGATATATAAACATCACTGTCTATATTTACCTCTTGCTTAACAGTTAATGACCCAAAGAATATTCCTGCTCTTCACTGAGGGCACAGGACTTCTCACCTGCTGCCTCTGCCTTTGCTGGCACCGTCTGTTCTTTAGCCCTTCTCACTTCAGCCTTTTCGGTTCTGTCTAAAAGCTGGTGATTCAAACAGCTTAAGCACCTACTTTTTTAGAGCATTTTTGCAAATTGTGCTGGAGTAGCCATCCTACTAATATTTTACATAGTTGTAATTCTTCTACATGACTCACTAGAGAAGTGAAGAGAAAGGAAACCAACAAGCTGGAGATGCACACATAGTTAAGATGTTTCCTCCTGATTTGTAAGAAATGAATAGGAAAATATCCAAGTTTCAATAAAAGCAGGACAAGTAGCAATATTTTGCAAAAACTAAGAGCAAATGAACATGATATAGTGTAATTAACACTTTCGGACTTGTTTATTTTATGAGCTGTTCTCATCGATCATTCCCACTTACATTTAAGGTAAGGTGCACCAAAGTCTTGCTGGAAGTCCCCGCGGGCCAGCTGCACACAGCCAACCAACCCGTAAGCACTTGTGCTATAGCCTGGGGACTGGGGTAGAAGTGCATGTCCGTATGGTAACAAAGGAGAGTAGAGCTGATGTGTTGGCTTGGTTGCTAGGGATGCTTAAAATGTGAAGAAAAATAGAAAGGTAAAAGGGATGATCCTGTCTTTCCAGGCTTCTGCCCTTGCTCCTCCAGATAGCAGCTTCTGGGTGCTGGCTGGGACTGTGCGGTCCCATGGCTTTGGCACACAGCCCCGCATAGGCCTGTGCTCCTCCTGAAGCAGATGCACCACTAACAGGGAACATCATTTTTCTATCACCAGCTGATCAGATTCTGCTTCTTCCCTCAGCCACTTGCTCTTTCTTTCCTGCTGGAGGCCTCCATACCATTCACTTCACCTGTCCCCTTTAAGGACACCATTTTTGCTGGTGGTAGAGAGCAGAAAATCTCCTGCAGTGAACAGAAAAAAAAAATAGATGAGGGGATGAGAGGAGAGACAGAGACCGCATGAAATGTCACTAAAATAACAAACTAGTTATTTCTTAAAAAAAAAAAAAATCCCTAAGTGAATTCCTATTAACCATCCTTTCCAAGGCCTTCTGCTCCCTTCAGTGTTGCAGGTGAAGCAATTACAGAGAAGGGAAGCAGTATCTACAGTCTCTCACCAAGCTGGGGAGATGCCTTTATTCTGTACTAGAGGGGTTTTCAAAAGCTCCCAAGTAAACATACATTGATGCATAACCAAGACTGTCAGTTGCTAGGACAAGCAGATCTCTGCATCTACGGTAGACATCACTCTTGGTGCCTACTGATGTGCAAGAAGCAAGGAATAGCCCAGTACTCCAAAACTATTCAATTAAATGACCACAAGGCACCCTTGCAACCAAAAGGGCTTGCAACCAAAAGCAGCATTATAACTTCCTAGCATCCCTTTGCAAGGTATGTCTTACTCAAGCACCACTTAAGCTCGCCGTTCTTCTAGAAAAAAATCTTATCCCACCATTGGCTGCACAAGTGTTGAAAGCTGCAAAGCAGCAAGATTTTTTTCTGTGTGTCACTAAGCTCACCAAAGGGAAAAAGTAGTAGTTTCAAAACAGAGAGAGCCAAGAAGTTTCCATCCCACTCTGCTTGCCAAAAAGATATGGATAATTCCTTCCCAAAGACTTGGACTCATATTCCTGGCAGTCCAAGAACGTTCTTCCCTTGCAAGCGTAAAAAGGTTGGGGAGCGAAAAGAAGTCTAAAGTAATCCAGTACTAGCAGTACTCTACTGCAGTTTCAAAATAATCTACAACATTTTTTGATCAGCCATAAGAATAAACAAACAAATAAACCTTACAAGAAGAAACAAAGATTTTTTTCATGTCTTTCTTAAAAATGAAATTAATTTCAATGTGACTTAAATTCATAGGCACATCCAAAAGGCAGTCATAAAAATATCTTATTCTTCTAATTAATTGAAAGGTTTACTGAGTACTGCCAACTGCTCTACAAGCCTGAAGGCTCTTTACTGTGGGCCAAGTGAAAATTCTGTTGAATTAAAAGAAAAAAAACTTCTGGAAAGGAGCAAGAATAGCCCCTATGAATGTGCTTTCACTAATATATCCTAGGTCAATATCATCATTACACAATGCCTTTTATAGAGATGAGGAACTGGTTTTCATTGTGATTCAGTACTTTCTTGATGAGATGACTGTGATTCTCCCATTCTATATTTTCGTTTATTTATTCATGCTGTCTCCTCTTCTGATTATTTCATGCAGGTATATTTTTGTCCTCTTTCCTATTTTGTTATTCTGCAATTTTGTGGGGGTAAAACAGCATAGATAGGAGAGCTAAAGCAGCATTTGAGCCTATTTAAATGCATTCAGCCTGTCAGCAATTGGCTTAGATTTGTATTCCATACATAGTGTTAGCTCTTTGCTTAGGAAGGTTGTTCAGAATCTTAGGAGAACAATAAGAACTGTTTATTCATTTTATAGCATTACCCATGTCAGCAGTTGTTTCTGTATCAGTTGATTTTTTTTAACAGTTAGCAAAATAAATAGTTTTTAAAAAATAGAATTTATAGTTCAATTTTGACATGATAGGAACACTGCGTTCTGGTATTGCTGAAGGATATTTTTTAACTCTCAAATCAATCATGTTGTTTAAAATGTAATCTAGAAAGGCAATAGCTTTAAATCCAAAGTTGTGCTGGTATCTTCGACTCTGTTCTTAATGCAATGACATCAAGACTTGGCCAATCCTAGTGTCAACCTAATGTTCTCAGACATGAGGCTGTTGTGATTTTAACAGATCTGTATGCAGCTTATAAAGTATCTGCATATCTTGTATATGTATATATCAATGATATGTGTGTGAATTTCCACTGCAGAATAGTAGATTGTTCCCATTTGATAACTGTACAACTTGCATGTAAATTCACTTCAAAAATTCTAGCAGCTGTGACAAGAGCAACTTACGTTGCATCATTCTTTCCAAAAATCAAATACAATTGCATAAAAGTAAATGAAGTGTTAAACACAAAAGTCTGCATAATTCCTTTTTTGGATAATTTATTTTTTAAAAAATACATGCACCAGTGAATGAGTTGCTACACGGTTAAGAGTTTAGCAGGAAGAGAGAGACTTGTTGCAAACATCTCAAATCACTGGCAGATAATTTAGATTCCTAAATGAACTCAAGAAAGATTAACAAGGTTCAAAAAAATGATTAATAAAAGATATTTTTGTGATAATAGTTGTTCAACAATCATCAATTTCCATCTCCTGTCAAAGCTTCTTCTAATCCATAATCCTACAGATGCTTGTACATTAGCTTTCCCATCCTGCACTTCAAAATGTTTCTTCTTTGACTGAAATTATACAAATTATTAAGAGACTCCAGAGGAGAAGGCTATTCAGCAAATACATTTATAAATCTCTTAGAACTGAAGAAAATAAATATGTCACTGAAACGACACCTTCAAACACCTTCAAAATTTTATGATCTTGCATAGCCAAGAAGACACTGCTATATCTCAAATCATGTTAACCTATCAAAAAGATTTTCAGAAGAGATTTTTCAAATTGAGTGATACTCTCTAAATATCTATATTTCTTTGTACATATTTATAAACATGAACACCTTTATCTACACTGTAGATATTGTATATATTTTTCCCCAGACCCAAGTACTATAACTGCTGTGAAATTTGATTCTTCTCTCTGAGTGGAAGCTTTGCCAGTCCCCCAAAACCTGTTATTCTACATGCTTTCATTCCAGCCGTATGTAATGGATAGTAGTTTGTTAGCACATAACAGACTATATACTCTCTGGAGTCTTTCTATGCTTATAAAATATACATTTTTCCTTTCAAGCATTGTTACTTGTCAATATCAATTCTAGATACATAAAAGTGTATCTGCAATATACATGTACCTATTTCACTCTACCACCCCACAAAGGAAGAAATAACGTTAAGTCCTAGAAGCTATAAGCAAGGCTTATATCCTAAATTAAAAAATATCAAGGAAGATATGATACAGTCTTGCAGAAGAACTCTATTTCCCTCATACTGTTGTAAATACACTAATGAAATTACATGAGCGTTTGTTATTCTAACCCAAGAAAATTATCTTAAAAGATATTAATGTTGCAAATTCAAATGCAAAATTGCCAGATAAATTGCATATGAGAAAGAGCACTCTGGAAGAAAGTCTGGACTACAAAGTGGATAAACTTATTACTTGTTAACCAGTAACTTGTCTAATCGGGAATTAAAATATAGAAGATGACTGAAGGGGGTTCAGAATAATCCCATCCTTTAAGCATCTCAGAAACAATATCACTGAGCTGCAATGAGCACTGAACTAGTCACCTTAAAGTTCTTCCAAAATAGTCACTGGTCCCCTCTCATTTTCCAGGCTCTCAGTTTGACATTGCTGGTCTTCAGACCCTATCTTTGGTGAATGGATGAAATATGAAGCACCAGCAGTGACTGACAGCTCTTCCTTCCTTCCCAAAATTCAGAGCAAATGAAACATTCCTTGAATGAAGCGTCAAAGGAGCAGGGGGAAAAGCCTTCTTGAGAATCAGTGAAAGACTTTTGTATGGTTTGAGAAAGAAATGCATATATATATAATATATAAATAAAACTACTGGGAAGGGAAGAGGCAGCAAAATCAGGAAGCATAAACTTAAGTATTATAATTGCAGTAGGTAGGGAAATACGTAACCAAACTCAGATAACACAGTCTCAGAAATGAGTAAGAAGTAAAAAGTTATTGTAGACTGTGGATCAAGAGAAAGAAAAAAAGATATTACAGCACAGTTTGATCAGCTGTTCCTGCAAGAACTCTTCCAAAAATTCAGCTAACAGTTAATGCACCTGTTTTACATATTTCCCTTTTGACAAGAGATGGGGAAAGTTTAAGTTGAAGAACTGAGTTTGCTAACATCTGCTAATTGCATCTGCTAAGAGGCTGGGGCAGCCTCTAAACTTAGAGGAAGGATAGAAGACTGAGATAACATAGCAGATATCATTGCCATGCAGTTTTATAATCCTCAAGGTGAGAATCCTAATCTATTTTAGCAACGCATGGCATCACTGGTATGCTAATTATCCAATTATTCATCAAAGCAAAAAATTCTTAAAAAAAAAAAAAGATTTTATGTTTTTAATGAATTCCAATTCTGGTCAAATCTTGTCAAATTCAGCTTTTCCACTATTCAGTCTACCTGTCACCTCTGAAAGGATTTTCTCCCTTTTCTTTCTCTTCTTTTTTATACTTATTATATAAACCATCTGGGCTTAGTTATCTAAAACAGAGAGATGTTGTCCTGAGCTTCCAATTCTCATTATTCCCATTAGCTGATTCCTAAACCTTACAAACACATAGCTAAGTAATTTTACTGTCCGTTTCCTTATGGGTGGGTGTACACACATCACACGGAGACCCAAATGCGTTATGTGCAGCATTCGTGATCCACGGCAAAGAAACACAGGCAGACTAGTGCCAAAGCTGTCAGAAGCATTGCAGTTTCGCTTCACAGACATTCCTGGACACTGTGTTTGGTTTAGATCCATATGGGTCCCCACCTAGAGATTCATGCTGCAGTGAATAAAAAGTCTGAGCAAAGTCAGCCTAAAAAGAATTTTTTTTTCTTTCTGCTTTGCAACCAAAACTTTTAAAATAATGAATTTCACATGATTTTCAACAATGTGAACCCAGGCTTATTAAAAAGATCCATGAACCCTAACAACCCATTTAACAAACATAGTTAAATTTGTTGAGAAACCTAAAACAAGGCAAGTTTTTCATAATCTGTTAGCAAACATTTGGCCCAATTTCAAATGTTAAATCACAGTTCACACAGCAGCAGTGCACAAACTGTCAGTTTGCAGAGTGCAACTATGCACACTATGGTTTAGCTGTAGTGAAAGCCTTTGCTGTGCTCCTCAGCATTTCCCCAGGTTTCAAGACAATCTCAACCTTAATATCAGACCTTTATTTTAATTTCTACGCTTTCCTTTATTTTCAAACTCGTCTTTTGTTTTTTTCTGCTCAGTTTCAGTACCACAGAAAGTATTTATCCCTCAAAATCTCACAGGAAAGGCTGATCTCTGGAGATTCTAGACCACTTGAGTGTTACAGACAATCTAGAGAGACACCAGCAGTTCTAGTACCCTAAGACTAAACTGAAAGCTGACAGCTTTTACAGGTTAATTTTCATTAATTTGTTTTCCCAACAAATTGGGTATTTTCCCCCAGATTCTTTCTTGCTACTGAACCTGTGAATACTTCCCAGCCTTGTTTTAGGTGTTACTGCAAATGTAAAAATTAAAACTTACTGTCAATTCAGTTGATCAAAATACACAGCTATGTCTATTCTGCTACTAAATTGTATGTTTGCAAAAGCAAGATGGATGCAGGTGATTCATGTGCAATTACTGATGGAACGGTAAAGATTAATTTGTGAATGTAGTTTCTGCACTAAGGATTTTTCAAGGTTTGGTTAGTGACTTCTAAAGATGCTATCATAAGGCATGCTATGGGATAAAAAAAAAACATAAGAGATAAGTGCATGCATATGAAAGACAGAAGTTCACATGCAAAAGGTAGACTTGCATTCAACTTTAATATTTGCCTCAACACTAATTACAAGCTTTTGTTCAGGTTTGTTGTTGATAGTGAGGTCTATGACCTCTGAGTAAACCCCTCAGTGTTTTATTGAAAAACACAGTGCCTTTCCAATGTTAAAATGAATCTTTCAAGAAACAGCTCATCTCTGTGTGATAGGATAGGATTGTTATTCTCTAATTCGGAGATGTGGCATTTATATCTATGTTGTTAAAGAATATTACAATACAAATTTGAAAACATTTGAAAGTGTAGGCCATTTTCAGAGTGGAAAACAGAAGGGGGATGGCTCTAAGACTACATGTCATAAAGGAGTGGGAGCTGGAGGTAGGATGAAGGCCCAAACAAAAAAAAAAAAAATGTGAATTCGAGAGCAAGCATGTTCTGTTTGACTAAAGGGTGCTTTTTTAGTGTTTCTCTTCAATATTTGAAAAGAGGATAGAAGTTTGAAGGTTAAAGAGGTAGAAAAGAAAGTACTGTGAGGCTGAGGGAGGAAAAATGTGGTGATAAATAGATAGAAGGTAGCGGAGACCAAGAGAGCTGGTTGGTTTTCAAGCAGCACTTCCTCCACTCTCAGGCTCAGTGCATCCCTGTGTGCAAGAAGTCAGGCAGAGGGGGCAGGAGACCTGCGTGGATGAGCAAGGACCTTGTGGCAATGCTCAACCAGAAGAAGGCGGTATACAGAAAGTGGGAAAAAGGACAGGCCCCTTGGGAGAAACACAGGAACGTTGTCAGGGAATGCAGGGAAGCGACATGGAAAGCTAAGGCACGTTTGGAACACAATCTGGCAAGGGATGTTAAAAATAACAAGAAAAAATTCTTCAAGTATATTAACAGCAAAAGGAAGATCGGGGAAAATGTGGGTCTGCTTGTGAATAGGGTGGGTGCCCCAGTTACAAAAGACACACAAAAAGTAGAGTTATTGAATGCCTTCTTTGCTTCGGTGTTTACCAAGGGCAGCCGTCCGCAATCCCAGACCCTAGAGACAAGAGAAGGTGCCTGGAGAGAGGAAGACTTGCCCTGAGTAGAGGAAGATTGGGTCAGAGAGCACCTAAGGAAACTCGATACCCACAAATCCATGGGCCCTGATGGGATGCACCCCAGAGTGCTGCGGGAGCTGGCGGATGTCATAGCTAAGCCGCTCTCCATCATCTTTGGAAGGTCCTGGAGAACGGGGGAGGTGCCGGAGGACTGGAAGAAAGCCAATGTCACACCAGTCTGCAAAAAAGGCAAGAGGGAGGACC
>VZSV01000076.1:2415936-2438095 GCA_013398735.1 Nothocercus julius | reverse complement strand
TTGCCAGCAGCTCCTTGCTCATCCACGCAGGCCTCCTGCTCCCCTTGCCTGATTTCTTACTCAAAGGGATGCACTGATCCTGAGCGTGGAGGAAGTGCTGCTTGAATACTAACCAGCTCTCTTGGGCCCCCCTTCCTTCCAGAGCCCTAGCCCACGGGATTCTTCTGAGGAGGTCTCTGAAGAGGCCAAATTTGGCCCTCCTGAAGTCCATGGTTGCAAGGCTACTTACAACCTGCCTTCTCCTCATAGGATCCTAAACTCAACCAGCTCATTATCACTGCAGCCGAGGCTACCCCCCACCTTCACGTCTCCAACAAGCCCCTCTCTATTTGTTAGTACAAGGTCCAGTAGTCCCCCTCTCCTCGTTGGCTCCTCCACAGCCTGCATCAAAAAGTTATCATCAATGCACTGCAGAAACCTCCAGGACTGGTTGTGCCTGCCTGTGTTGTCTTTCCAGTTGATATCAGGGTGGTTGAAGTCCCCCATGAGAACCAGGACCTGTGACCATGAGGCTACTTCCAGCTGTCTGTAAAAGGCCTCATCAACTTCCTCATCCTGATGAGGTGGCCTGTAGCAAATGCCTACCACAGTGTCTCCCAGACTAGTCTGCCCTCTAATCCTTACCCACAAGCTCTCAACTCCCTCATCATCCACCCCCAGGTTGAGCTCCATGCATTCCAGTTGCTCTCTCACATAAAGAGCAACTCCACCACCTCGCCTTCCCAGCCTTTCCATCCTAAAAAACACATAGCCTTCCATATATACAACATAGATACAGCAGCTTTATCATATGTGGTATGAAAATAAAAGTTTCAAGATTAACTGATTATGAAGCTCCCATCTAGAAAGTGCAAAGCGCTTCACAACACCTACCACTCTCCCATTCCTATTAGCTACAGACATTTGTCTCGCTCTACTGATTTGTTTCCCTTCTCACTTTTTAGCCTAAATCTTTCCCCATCCTCTTTCTTATCCCCTCCATTTTCCTTCCCCTTGACTCTGTGTCCTGCTCCCTCTCTATCACCTGCTTGTTTGTACACTCCCCATCTATATCCACATCTTCATCACATCACCTTCCCCACTGTCATTTTTTTTATCTATTTTCTACAGTCTTCTACTTGGTGTTTGTCCCCACCAGCTATCATAGGGTTCTCTATGAGCAGAAAGACAAAGTCATGCAATCAGTACATGTTCTAGCCCAGCATATCCAAAAGATCAAGGCAATGCTTGGAACCTCCAAAGCTTTGTGCAAATACTCAAGTCTTCAGTTCATCTGAAGTGCTCACTTGGGGAAAACATCTGGAAAGTGAAGTCAGCTTCCTGATCCCAGTAAATTAGTCAGAAAGAAAAGTCTGTGCCTATTTTCTGAATGTGTGGGCTAAAAGCCACTGGCAGGTCCTAGAGAGCTCTTTGGGAAGAGAGGAGGGGTTAATCATTCATTCAGAGCCAGAGCACGCACTGGTGCAGCTGTCCCAAATGTCCTTTTCCTATGTAGACAAAGTGTTTCATTCCTTTCCAGATACAATAATGATTTGTTTGTACTTTTATTTATTTTGTAATCACAGATTTCAAAATTCATACCGTAAAGATGAGCAAGTCATGTAAACATCCCGCTAGGCTCAAAATTGAAAACATGAAAATAAAACAAAGAGACAAAGGGATATCATTCTTCATGTACTCAGGAACAATTTCAAGTACACTGTTGGCTGTTCACATCAAGATAAAATTATTGTGATCTTCTGGCCAGTTTGATCAAAGCTTCATGTCCCAAACAGTTTATGTGCCTATTTATATTTATCAAACTTCTGTACTTTGTTCTTGGCATGGTAGCTAGATTTGTTTAGTAATTCAGTCAATAGTTACTCCTTAGTTCTATTAGTCCATTGTTTATTTAGAGGAAAAACTTTTCAAAAAGAAAGTTGATGTTAAAATTATTTTATCAGGGCTTTCACATATATAATTTTTATATACTTTGTTATTCAACGTATTTAATATGATGATTTAATTAAATACACCTAGTATATACATACTGTTTTTAAGTGTCTATGTATTATTACTACATAAAATCACTTACTAAAATTTAAGACCTGTGTGGACCGTCTAGACTTACAATAGCCTGGATTTTTTCTTAAGAATATTTCAATATTCTTAAATATTTTTAAAATATCTTAAGAAAAAAATCACCCCAAAAATTATATTTCCAATAGCCATTAGGACCTATTAGTGTTCTCAGTGCCATGACAGTTTTCTTGTTGCTTATTTCCATTCAAAATTGATAAGAACATGTCATTTCAATTTAAATGTAATTATTCAGGCAATTTAGTATAATTGAGAAACAATTAAGACTTTCAGTACCAGACAGAGGATTATTAATTTAAACCTTAGGAAAGTAGAGAAACAATAGAAGAATCTCCTTTATTTTCTCTGGGGTAAAAAAACGGAACACAGAGTCATCTGTCAGTTGGACAGTGCAAAAACAAAAAACAAGGAAACCAAAACAAATAAACAAACAAAAGAACACCGCAGCACTAAAGGGAAGAAGGGAAGAAAGGTAGAAAGTCTGGGGAGTGGAGGTGTCTTCAAAAAACTTCAAAGGAGCATCACAAGATTAAATACAGAGAGAATTTATAGATTCCTTTATGCTGCTTTGGAGGTGAGAGCCATGCAGTCACTACTAATGTCATTAGAATAGAGCACTTTATTACACTAAATGTTATCAGACTGGAAGCAGCATCCCAACCCATGACTGAACAGAAAGAATCACTTCCACGTGGTTTGGGATACCAAGAGAAACTTGAAGAAGCTCTTTTTTGCAATCATGAAGCATCTACTCACAGAAAGCAAAAAGGGAGACAAAATCTATTTAGGAATCCAACTTAGAATTAAAAAAAAAAAGGCACACACAAACCTCAGACCTAACACTGAAGTATTTCAGACAAGCATTCAGTCAGCCACAGCAGTCCAACTGGAAGAAATCCAGATCTGGAGTTTGGAGAGAAAAAAGAAAAAAGTTTGATATAATGCAAAGTTGTAGGCTTATTTTAGTAATCAGTTTTTCCATTGCTAATTTTCAGCCGAAACTCTTACCACATCTTTACTATCACCCCTGATAAACAATGGAAAAATAGTCTAAATACCCTGGAAGTCAAGCAGACACTGACTATGTCTTACTGTAAAGGATTTTCCATTACTATACTACTTTGATAAACAAGTTCTCTCAACCTCTACAACATTTGCTATAGTATCAACCTATGCAGACTCTTTTTGTTCTACACTTAAGGTGCTACTGGTACAACTAAGAAAGTAAAAACTTCCATTTTTCTTTATCATGAAAAAACTTTTTTTTTTCCATAAAAGAGACTCTTCAGAACTTGTAAATTATAGAACTTGTAAAAGCAAACTCACAATTATAGGTTTTCTACAGAAAATTCATGCTGAATTAAAAGTCAAGATTTTGTTCTCAAAATGCTACCTTCTCTATTAGAAAAGCAAGAGAATCTATTAATCAAGCTCTGCTCAGAGACAAATGAAGGGCTCTTCTTAAAGGTAGAAAGGTCTGACCTATCATTACTGGAAAAAGATGTGATTTTCTCAGACTTTGCGTAAGATACAGTACTTTTTAATTGACTACTAATGAGCTTGGGTATGTATCAAGAAGTATATATCTGCCATTCAACAGGCAAAAGTTTGCAAAGCATAGCTTCATTTCAAACTCAAAAGGCCCCACAGCTATGCTTCCGTTCAAAATTTGGGTTCACAATGAAAATCTTAAAAGAAACATGGTTTCTTGTGCCTTTATGGCAGTAGAAGCAATTTGGTGTCACTGGTATTACCCATAGCAGCATGTTAGCAGTCACAATTTTAGTGTGGATCAGGGTACAGTATTCCACAAACCACAGAAACAGGCTTAAAAATATTGGGTCTCTCCTGAAGAGTTTACAACCTGTATTGAGATACTGTTTACTAGTGACTCACTAGCCTCCAATGAAGATAAGCCCATGTAATCCTTTAACAGAATCACAGAATGGTGATTCTGTTTCTTCCTTTTACAAGGAAGATTTTACATGGATTTGAGCAGTAGCCATCATCAAAAACAGTTTTGTTTTTTTTTTTTTTCCCTTAGAAAAATCCATGAGTGTCTCATCTATTATCTTTAAAGGACAAGATCACAGCTGGAATACATCTCATCTGTCACTCAGTGCCTGCTGGAAGTCTATGCAGGCCATAGAGACAATATTAGGCCTGTGCTCATTGAAACTAGAAGGCATTCATATACTGCTTGATAAATATGCAGATTCTTCAAAGTAGGCTGACCAATTCACTGGAGGAGAGAAAGGGGAAAAAAAAAAAAAAAAAAAAAAAGATTTACCAATTTCCTCGTATCTGAAGGAGTTGGAACTGACAGCAGCTGCACGTTGGCATTTATTCCACAGCAGAAACCTGGTATCAGCACTTCATTGTTTCAGGCATTTGGCCAGAAATACTAAAAGGAATAAGCACGGCCCTAGGAAAGAAAGGATACTGAATAAAGCACACTTGGGATTTCAAACTGGCCCAGGCCACTTGGCTCACCCTCACTGCTCCAACTTCTGTTTACAATACATCCGTGAATGGAAATAGAACCATTGTAAAACCATTTCAGCCGTCAGCATCTTCCCCTGAAGTACTGCAGCATAAAGTCCTGATGCTCCCCGCAGTGTTTAGCAGCCTGCTAGTAAAGCACCTGGGTCCTCCAAGAGACCCCCTCTATCAGTTTCCATAAACATCTACATGCTCAGGATAAGAGAAGAATCTTTTACTAGGGATGCCAGGCTGCATAATGTCCTTTCACCTCTGCTTTACAATAAAACAAACTTTAGTAAGAGACAACGCTTCCTAACTCAGTCCAATTTAAATATGAAAAATCTAGCTAATTTACAACCAAAATATATTATCTTCCTAGTCAAACTTTGTATATTCTTTGCAGTTGTTTCTACTCCCTTACTGGCAAAAAAGGATGTGTTTTTATCTCAGGTTCTCCTCTACGCTACTTATTCACAGCCTAACAAGCATTTCCCAAGCTCTGTGGCTATTTCCCAAGCTATGATCTTTACAAGTCTTGTACTTATAGTTACTAGCTTTTTTTTTTTTTTTCTTGAACCCCTTCTCCGTTATATTCAGCATGGCGCTTTCAGTGTCTGTGGCAGAGCGTATGACTCCTCCTTTCTGCAGCTGCTGAAGCAGCTGAAGCAAATGCTTACCACAACCTCCACGAAGTCATCAGCAGCTCCTACCAGGAGAACACAATGGAGTTTTCAAAATAGTATTTTACTTTGGCCAAGGAATCATTATCGATCTGCAACTGCAACTTTTACTACTTTCACACTTTACTTGCTCTCTTAAATGTGGGCTAAAGTGGAGGGAATGAATAAAAGTACAAAGTAAGTGCACCAAGTGCAGCCTCCCTTTTATCTGATGGTAAGTGAAAGCCACTTGGGCACTGCTGCACAAGGGGGACCTCAGTTTCAAGAAAGAGATTTGGTGCCACTGCTGTACAATACCCAAGAAGCAGTGGAGAGCCTCCCAGAGAGCTTCCAAATTGAGAAAATAAAATCCTAGGAACCTGTATTGTATTTAACATAGAGCCAAGTGCTACTCTGGCACATAAGAGGAACAACTTGTCGCTTCTCCTGATTTTTCTGATAACAATAGCAAGAGTCAGACCCTCTTGTTTCTACCTTTTGCTAACTATTCAGTTGCCAATTGTTCATTTCTAGAGTCTGATGGATGCTAACACTGGCCTTCAGATATTATATCAGCTATCGGTATGGCCTCAGCAAGGCTATAATTCTGCTTCCTCTCACTGAAATAGCACATAAAAAGGTAAGTATTAGCAGGATTCAGGATCCGGTAGGCAGAAAAGAAAATTATTTCCCCCATCTGACATTTAAGATCTGACCACAGCAAAACCTTTCTCTGGCTTTTCTTTCCCTTGCACAGGGCAGGTTAGGAGCAGCCTGAAACATCAAGTACATTTCAGCAATGGAGAAGGGAAAAAGAGAAAAAAAAAAAAAAAAAAAAAAAAAAAAAAAAAAAACAGAAAGAAAGACAGAGACAGTGCAAATAAGTAGAGGAACAATCCTAGTTTGAAAAGTCACTATTACCATCTGGATTGAAGCAATAGCTAGCATTTTTAATGACTGCTCTGGAGCTTATATATACTTATTGAGGCATCAGGAATCAGTGTTTTCTAAAAAGGAACACAAAATCCAGCCAGAAACCAAAAGCACCAGATAGCCACAAAAACATCCTTGCTGGAAGTGGGCATTTGTATAATTTCTCTCATGATCTAATAATTTCTAATAATCACAGAAACTTCCAGCAAAACATCACAGCTCCTGAGAACAAGCTTTCAGAAAGTTTTTTTTTTTTCTCCTCCCAATATCCTATCTGAGTCATCTGAGAAGAGAAATTGTCCTTCACCTTTTCATTTTTCCTCAGAAGATGATCTGGGTTGGAGCAATTCCATGTTAAAAGCATCTTGACTTTAAGGAGTGATGGGGGCAAGGAAGGGAGGAGATATCTGACGATGATCCATGTAGACCCCTTCAAAATGATCTCCAGCATGAGCACTGACTGGACTTTCTGATCTCCTGATTCAAAAATTTATCTACTAACAATCCCAAATTCCTTTATTCATCATTTTCGTTAAAAAAGGCATTGACAATGGATTTTCTAGAAGTAGCCGTCACATCATCACATTGTTCCAGCTTTAGGCCTTTAGCAGTGCACTCTGAAGAAACATGAACAATTCCTTGGTGAAAAGTACATTTTCAAAAAATTGTAAATCGTACGTTATTAAGTTGTTATTTTTCTGTTACTTAGCAATCTAATAAACTTGACAGAATTTCATTTCTCCCAGGACTGCTTGATTTTATTGTCCCTTTATTTTAATAGTTTTGGCATGTTTGCTTTCTTAGCATGATCAGATCTTTCCCTCACAAAGGCATCATCAGCATATTTTGCAGTTTCATTTTCACTTTTTTGTGCTGCATTTCCCAGATTGTCTGACATCTTTGCACTCTCAGAGACCATAATGTTGAAAATGATGATTTCAGCCCAACACCTATAGACACTTGAGGTCTGCTGTCTGTGATGATCAACATGCCTGCTTGAACCTGAACAGCATTGGCCATCTATATTTTTTAAATAAAGAAGAACCTCCATCTTTCCTAGAAATCTGAGCTGAACAAGTACAATTCAGGTGTTCAAGTCTTTAACCATTCATCCAAATCAGCTTTTGCAGAGAGTTTTAAGGCAAATTAAACTACAGCAACATCAGCAAGTAACGTGTACTATACCAATCCATAACTATAAAAAGAAGCATGTTACATTTGAGCAGAAAACCCTAGTAGCCATGAAAGGGAAGATGCATTTCAAGGGCACCTTACAAATTGGAAGTGGGTGAGTGAGAGATAGGAAAATGGAGTCGTCATGTTTAGTAATGTAAAAGCCCTTTTAGGTCATTCTGATTTACTTTGACGCTTTGGCTGTTCAGCGTATGAGACAAGTTAGAAATTTGACGTGATGCTCTAAAATTAATAAGTTTCACTATCAGGAAAGTTAGCATGATCACTCTATTCTTAACTTACTAATGCCATCATCCCACTATGATTCATGACAATTTCCACAAGTCATTTGCTATATATCCTTAATCTAGATCTCTTTTTTTTTTTCATATACTGTTGACTGCTAAAGGGTAAATGGCAATAAAATCCTTCCTTTTCATACTCTTCAAACAATCCCTCCTGCTTTCAGTAAATGAAGGAGCCTATAATGGAGAGGCAGAAACAATTTTCCAAATACACAGAAATGCATGGTTCAGACCTTGTTTTAAAGTGTTTTTTTTTATAATAATAAACAGTTAAAAAATCAACTAGAATGGTTCATCTCAAAATTATCATCATGGACTTCTGTATTTAAGTATTCAATAACTAGTTGTTGAAAACAACCTATTTTTACAGGAAAAGCTTAGGAAAAGCTTTTTTAGGAAAAGCATTGCTTAAGTTCAGCAAATTAGTGGCTGAAAATGAACAAAGCTCAGCCTAACTTGTTTGAATGTTAACAGCTACATTTCAAATGAAATTTCCTTTCAAAACTACCTTGTAGGACATACTGGTCTGAAGGGACAGACACAGAAACATTATGAAGTAGTGGCAAGTGTGAGTTCTGCTAATGTCACATGGACTGAAAAATCTGAGCTGATAACTCAGATAAATGAAGTCTACTCAGGAATTAATTTAAATTTGATTTGTCACTGTGTAAACCAGGCAACATTTGTCAAAGGCTTCTAGTAAACCCTCCAGTTACACTGCTACCAAAAATAAACCTCAGAATCCATCATCACTCTAGGTGTGAAGCCTGCAGAGAGCAGCACAGGTGTCAAATAAAGCTGTTGAAAAGTGTTTACAAATACGGAGGAAACTCAGTTTCCTTTTTTATGGGTCTGTAGCAAGCAAGAAATTGACACCCAAGACAAGACATCAGTTTGATGTTTTCTGTCCTCTCCACGTTCCTGCCCAATTACATTCCTTGTGGTGAAGGATATAGAAAGCAAAACTGTTGATAGATCATCACATGTCATCCCCATCCAGCAATGTTCTCTACGTTACCAAGGAACTTGCTCCTTCTCATCATCCCTTTCACAGGAAGACAGCCCTACTTATTCCTACCAGGCACAATGCGTTCCCATCTTGCCTAAGTGCTTTTTCATTTTTACAAGCTGTTTCAGTGTTGGTGAACTTGCTTCCTTGAAAGCTGTTGCACAGTAGATCTTGTTCAGGAGAGACTTAAAGTACCTGATAGCTGTCAGTTGTCTCATTGCCTTTCACTTGCTTGAAGTTTTAGAGCTCTATGAGTAGCCAGGTGAGTCCAAGCTCTTGTGACTCATCTGGGGAGTTGGTTAATAGCTAGCTTTACTTTGAAAAATTGCTAGATTCTTGTAGTTACTGTGACAATGGTTTAATCTAGCAATTTTATGGCAGATTTTAGCAGCTTATTCCAATTTATGGTTAGAAACAGAAAAAAGTCCAAAGCAGTACATAAAAAGATGTATATGTGAAGACGTGAAAATGTTTTAGGCTCTAAAAGGGCTAGCTGCACAAAGCAGGGAACAGCTAGGAGCCTAAGAAGTCAGGAGAAATAGATCAAACATGGAAATATGAATAATAGAACCAATTTAGAATTATTTTCACTAGCCTCAGGCTGGAAAGGGGAAGACAGAAGACCATGATAGTTAGTAAACTTAGGACTATATATGAAGTAAGCAGATTTAAGTACAGTCAAAAGAGAGAGAAAAGTTATTATTCTATTATTAGTTGGAAGTGACAGAATTATCAGTTATCATGTAAAAAGGGCAGATGGACACATAAATTGGTCTTCTGAGAAACGTCACAACAAAAGATGACACTGAATATTCCATTCCAGTAGAGCCTAATTTGGCATGACTACTTAAAACAGACATTTTTCAGTTAACAAGTCTAAATACTTTGCATCTAAGAGCTTAAGAACATTAGCAAGTTCTTTGAAGTTGCTGTTGTTGATTTTTCAATAAACTTTGATCATTGAGGAAGCTTAAGAGGCCTGGAGAGAAGTAATACGTCAATAACTAAAGTAAGCAAGCAGGGTACCCAAGCACAGCACTGATGCTGGAACCAGAGCAATGAAAGACTGGAGTGACAAGTTATGCAAGTCATATTACAAATCGATTCTAAATCACATGCATGATGGAAGTTTGTCATGGTTAATTATTTTAATCTTACAGTTTTCAGAGATTTGATATGGTACTGGTGTTTTAAGGAAAAACTAGAAGGGCTGACAATTTAATTAAGTGATGTGATCCGCAAGTGCCTGTTTCTAGTGGATTCAGTATTATGAATATTGACCCTCTGCAATTTAATTATTTAAGTGCCAGTTAACTGACTGAAAATAATGCATAAAATCATTTAAAAAATTATTTATCAATGACAAGCTGTAGGAGACAAAAATTGAAAAGGACTAACTACATGTACACAGTGATCATAGTGTTTTGGGAAACTGGGTGCCAACCAGGAATTTTTGTTTGTTTCTTGGTTGGTTTTAAAAAAGGCTTACATATAATGTTACACATATAGAAATAACAAACATATTCTCTAAGATAAGGATTCTTTCTTAGGTAACAATGAATCAGAAAAGATAATCAAATGATTGTACAGCCTCAAAACATCTAAACATGAGTGTGATATTTGCATGCATACGTAGGTAAACACAGAAAGCTTCTGACCTAACAAAGATTGGTTAGTAATGGAAAAATCTAGTTGATTACCTAGAAATGGGGCACTGAAGAGAGGCACAAGACTGCCTAAAGGTTAAGCAAGCCTACCTTATGGTAAGAGACCTGAAAATCCAGAGCACATTAAGGAACATTGTGATCAGTTTAAATACCAGCAAAGGGAATGTAAATTTGATAGCAGAAAGCTCTGCAACCTAGCACAAAAAAGTCCAAGGGGTTGGAAGTTGGACAAAATCATATTTTTATTTTTGCCAAAAGTATAATTAGTCACATAAGCAATCTAATGTAGTCAGTTGTTCATTGCCCTTCAAGTCTGAGCATTTTAAACAACAAACAAAAACTGAATGAAGCAATTAAGAAAAGTCTGCATCAGTTTAAGAGCCTCCCTTCCCACCAGCATTATTCACCTAAGCAGCACAGGTTTCATGTATTTGATGTATTTGGGGGCTGAGTCTTTTTTTTTTTTTTTTTTTTTTTAATTGACTGCTGGTTATAGCTACAGAAACTGCACATAACAGAGGTAACAAAGGCTGAGAGGAGTTATAGGAAGACCCTTTTCTTCTACCTCTGATACTTATCTGATCTTTTGGCTGATTTGGTCCCAAATGCTCAGTGCCAGATTCAGGTGGAGGCTGATGAAGTGCAACTGTTTGCAGATCAGGGTTACTCTGTATTGTCACCTGCTTTACTGAGAACTAATTAATACCAAAAACATCATAAATTTCTGACTCTGTTGACTTATGGTAGAATATCTGAAAACATATGCCTAATAACTTTCATTTCACATTTCATTAACTTCAAGCTGCTTGTGTATTCTGTTGATGAAATATTATTTTCTTGTTAGATACAATCACTTACAAGTGCAGAGAGAACATGGCTGAATCACAAATGTATACTTCAGGTGTTTAGTGAAATGATGCAAATAAGAACAACCCTGAAGTGCCTTGCTGTTTTCATTTTAAAATTTTTGCACCATTCTCTCAGCTTGATCAAAAATGAATTGATTTCTAGGGCACAGCTCTCTCCTTTGCCTCTTCTGAATTAGAAGAGCTTGTCAGCTTGTCTTTCTAGCTTCATTTTCCTTTTGAAGGGCTAACTATAACTAGTTTTGAAGTGTGTTTGCCTTTCCCCACTCCCTGAAATTTCCACCTTTCCTCATTTATTAAAATCTGAGGAAAAAAAGATTCATCTCAAAAGCAATCAGATGATCTCACAACATTAATTGGGCTGTGGAGGTGTTAATGGATTCTATTCATGATAATAATTTCTCCACTTTATTTCACCTACTTAAGCAATAGCAGCAGGCTACAGTAGAAATATTGAGAGCTAAACTTGCAGAAGTGACATATCATGCTTCTGTGTTTGCATACAGCAGAACACCAGCTTTACTTATGTTGATGGGAATCTGACAGTTTATTCATATGCAGCAGACCAAATGTGAAAAGGAAGAATATACATAATGTATCATATTACCACATAAAAGTTCAGTTATCCTTGAGAAATTGTGCCTTCTCAAATGAAGGATTTGTAAGAGAGGATTTTAGAACAGAGAACCCTGTTTGCTATTTAAGTACTTGCCCAGCTGGTTTTCCAGGGAGAGTTTGTATTCGTTATACGGGGATATGGAGCAGAAGTGACTTGATGACCAAACTTATCTTGCACATGGACTTGCTGTGGCACTGCCAGTGAATGCTTCATCCTCCTCCTCCCTGCTCTACCCTGTCCTCTCCAGTATATCTCAGCAGGGATGACTCATCTCAGCCATCACAGAGACAGTTGCCAAGCTCTCCAGCAGCAGGACCTTGACCCTCTAGGAAGCTGCGTGATAAGTTCCATTACCCTGAGCTACTAAAGGGATGCTTGCTCCTGGCAAAGCAATCTGTTGCCGTTACCAAAAGACCCAGTTTTGCTCCTTTGGTAAATTACTTCATCCTGGTCTTTTATATTTAGAAGATTTGAGCCAAGTCTATGGGCAATTAGACTTGGACTTTAAGCTTTGCTGGGCCATTTGTCGTGTTCTTTTCTCCATTTCACAACTGATGGCAAGATTTCTTTGCAACTATAGTATAAAATAACTAGTGTATTTCTCTGGAGCTAGCAATGTAAGTGTTATTACAGCGGGTAGAAAGTCACCAGTCAAAGAGTGAAACAGCAAAACAACATGAGACAATCAAGGAAAGTCTGTGGAGTTACTGTTCAGAGTATCAGGAGCTTAAGAGCATTTCATATATTACTTTAAATTAGTCCTGCACAGACTTCTGTGGAAAACTGACCTCCCAGACAGACACAGCAAGAAAAGGAGACATGCAGAGTCTATGATATTTATTTGTTGTCACTGGGAAAGAAAGTTAGCCAAACTCTGGGGGTATGGCCCATGTAAAAAAACCACCATTGTTTGTTAAACAATGAAATAATCTCTAAAATTAATGCAAGTAATCAAGAAAATCTGTAAAAATCTGCCACCTAAAAATATTAGTGTCCTCTATTTGCTAAAATAACTTAAGCGATTTCCTCTGTTTTTGCATCAGCTTGGTCAAAATAGAGCTCAGTAAGTGGCCTTGCAAAGAACTCACTTTTTAAGTACTCCAAAACTAGTTGTAGGGAAGATTTATGAGTACTGGCAAGTATATTGTATTTTGAGTAGCACTGCTGCAAAAGTGTTGCAGGGGCTCTCAGGTCTTGTGCTCTTGCATGGAGCTACAGCCAGCTACTTTTGGAGGATCAGGGAGGTGTTTGGCCTCCAAGAATAATGAGGTATTCCCAACCTGATTTGGGCAGCCACGCTAAGTTTGTGGAGTATTAAAAGCCACCACTGACAGGTATATTGACTTGCTCTTCCCAGACAGAAGTCCCTGGCATTAATGTACTTGTCTATAAACTACATTGCTCTTGTCAAAAGAGCAAGAGTTCCTTAGGGTCCAAATTGTCATCTAATTTGGGGCATGGAAGTGCGGTTCCTATGAGGAATATGAAGAAACAGAAGTCTAAAGAATTAATTTGAAGTTGCATCTTCCCTGTTCAGATTTGTGCTCCAACAGTCAAGTTTTCTTTTTGCTTATGTCTGCAGATATGCTATACTAGAAAACACTTCACAGAATCCTCCTGGGCCTTTCCAAGTCAAGAAGTAAAATCCCTACATACTTGGTAACAGTTAAAATACTTCAGTTACAATAAAAAGTGCAGATACCCACAACTGAAAACAGAAAATAGTATTCATGCTCTAAAGAGGTTGTGGATAGCTCTGATTTTATTTTCCCTTCCATACCCTCTTAGAATCATATAATCAGTACTTAGAAAGGAAGCAGTTTTCAGGTTAAACTGCAGGCTCCAGCACTTGCTCTTCTGTATGATACCAACATGCTTATCAGCTGCTCTTTCTACATACCAGGGAAGGCGCACATCATGGGAATTTACAAGTGTGACCAGAAAGAAATAACTTAACCTCAGATCCTATTTACATTTCTCAGGGGCTTTCCTTTATGCACTCTCTGTTATTCCGTTTTCCTGGTCTAGGATTAATGAGAATATATACTGTTCTGATGAATCCTGATCCAACCTCAGGCCTATAGTCTGTATGAAGCTATTGGGTACTGCACAGCAGATTAACACTTTTCAGGTATATAACAGGACTGTTTACATATTTACTGGTCTGCAATGGAACTGACATATATATGAGTCCTATAAATTATTTCATTTCTAAACCACATAAGCCAGCTTTTGTGGAAAAATATGTAAATAGTAAAAAAAAAAAAAAAAAAAGCCCTTTTTAAGAAACCATTATTCTGGGAAACAAATGTTTTCTTTTCTCAGGAAAACTCTTAGCATGCCTAAGTTCACATAATCCTTGTCAAAATGCACAACTAAGAAAACAGGCTGTTTGAATGTTAGAAAATTGAAACCAGCAGAGATCACCCTGTCTTAGGTCCTTCCACAGTTTAATTTAAAGGAGGGAACTACTAATGCAAGACTTGAATTCCCAGCAGCTTTGAGGCAACCAGGCAAATGGGAAGTGCTCAACAGAGCCTTTTGTTCACTATTTAGCTTTCCCATTGCCAATAGCATCCCGAGGAGCCATAAGTGAAAACAAAAGACTCTATTTCACTTTGCTCTGCCTATTGCTCTTTTACCTCCATGTATGTATGAACTTGTATGTATGTACTTTTTAGGTAGAATAAATAACAATTTTTATTTTTATAGGAAACTGAATAGAAATGCATTGATTTTTTTTTTTTCTAGTAAGAAAGTAAAGTAGTTTCCAGCCTCCGTTTTAGAGAGATTACAGAAATACAGTATTATACAGTTATTCAGGTATACTACATATTTCACTAAAGTGCCTGTGTCTGGGAATCATAAAACATACTGAAAAAACACTTTACAGCACCATTCAAAGCAGGAAAGCCTTTTTACCATTATTTCAGTCCCATGATCTGCCCAGTTATGTACAACAACTAGCTCACATCCCTGGAGCTGGACACAGAACCACTTGCTCCCAGAGCCTGTGGCTATCATTGACAGCTCATCCTCCCTTCTCAAAGAGTGAAATAAATTTTTCATTGGCAATACTACTCAGACCAGGGACTTTGCACTTTCCCATAGAAAAATTTATGCATCTCAATAAAGCCATCTGCAACATCTTCAAAGCAGCATCTCTTCTCCTTCTCAGTTCAAGGATTAATAGCTGTGCAGGGACTTTTGCCTTGTCCCAGAACAGCTATTATGCTTTCTACATTCAACTCTGCCACCTTTCTGTATGTGGGAAGAATTCTGGCACGCAGAAACACATTCAGTAAAAGTGGTCACCAACACACTGCTGGAACACAGAGGAAAACGGAGAGCTGGCTACTTCCTATGTGGGCTGGGAGGGGGAACCAAAGGAGCTCATCAGCTTGGGGCAAAAAGAAAGATAATTGGATGTGGAGATGCAGAAAGAAAGCAGGAAGGAGGAAGCCATATGGACCTTAGAGGGTCAGCAGCCTCAGGACCCCAGATGATCATACCCTGGCTGAAGGTCTTCATAACACAGAAGTGAGAATGGAAGGGCTTCACACAACGTAATGTACAATGTTAATACACCCATAAATTCTTGCAGCTCTTGCTCCACCTCTTCTTTCAGTGAGCTTTCTGCAGCCTCCGCAAAGCACTTGCAATATATTCGTCATAGCTGCTGGATTGCTCATCCAATCCAATTGTCAGCCTTATATTTCTGCATTTAAAAAGTTTTACAGATACTTTCAATGGAAAATGATTAAAGACATTTCACCAACTTACTTACTTTTTTTAAAGCCGAAGTTTCCCTTATGACAACAATTGTGTTCTAAGAGCATTTTCAGTATTCCTAACCCCAATTTGTAAACTATGACATGCAAAGCTTTAGAAATTATAACTTCCAAATATAATTAATCTTTGTTGTTTTTGTTGCTAATTTATCTACTCCTGAGTTCATAAACTATAGTAATCCAGCATGAGGGATTTTTGTTTGTTTTGTTTGTTACAGTCAGAAAGGACAGACTTTTCCCTCTCTAGAAAATACCTGGATTCTTCTATATTCACATAAGGAGAGATCATCATTGTTTCACCAAAAAAAAAACAAAAAAAACAGCCTTATGATCTCAAGTGTAACAATGCTCCTTTTCCCTTTAGTTTTACTCCCATTTAAATACTTCTTTCCAAACTGATTACTGATACCTCTCCTTTCTTTTCTGCCTATGTCAGGGCTGCAGACAGGCTGTGGACTTTTCTGCTTAATGCTGACACTTCAGCAAGTCCATGACGTCTTAGCAGTTTCTCCCGTGGCCTTGATTAATCTCTTCCCACTAATGAAACTAGCCAGATACAAGATAAAAGTTGACAAGCCTTTTCACTTTGGCCTGAGGAAAATACAAATCTCTAGGGATGACTCGAACAGCTTTTTGAAAGATTGATTTTCGTTTCATGTAATGAAACTCTGACCTGGTCCTCAAGAAAGGGGAGATTCAAATCCCCAGTTGTTGTACGTCATTGTAAAGAAATGGAACGGACAAATGCACAAGTCTGAAACGCAATTGTTTTGCATGTGTATTGTTGCTATGGTTAGAAAATAGCTCTGTGAAGAATAGTTATATTATAAAGCAGAGGAAGTTTATAATTATAGTACTACACAAAAAGCTAGGTCCATTAACTCTGCTTGGAATGAGTGATTACACTTAAGTTGGGCAGTAGCATTTGGGTATAAAGACTAAACTTGGAGGGAGGAAGAAACAGTAAGAAGAAATTTGTGCCTTGCGAAAGAGGTAGAAGGAGCTAGCCTAGATTGCCTGGTGAGCAAGACGACTGCATTAAGCTCTCAGCGTTACACTTGTAAGTTCAGGAAAGCACAAGTGCTGAGATGAGAGCTGTTGGCACAGCTGGGGCAGCAGGCAGAAGCAGCAAAGACAAGGAGCAGCAAGTAGCAACCAGCAGCAAGTAGTCAATCCGACAGTTAATACAGCTTTAATCAGACCTTGCTAGACAGCAAACCTGACAGTCTGAAACAGCAATTGATCTGCAGGAAAGCAACAAGCTGACCTAATGGTGGCCTTCCCAGAAAGGATACAAAATGCAGTTTAATTACTGTTACTACCTTAGTCCTCTGTTTCTCCCTTTGAAGCGAGTTGTGGGGGGAACATCCTTATGGTTGTCTGTGGGTCATATAAAGATTGAAAATTAGCTTGTGGAGCACCAGAAAGAGTTTTAATAGTTTCTCCAGATTTCTAGGTGGCACCTGTTTTTTTTCACAACCCCTTTAGATCTGTATCCAGCCTTTATTTCTGTAAAGAACAAGGGTTACTCTTGTGATGACAAGAGTCCCATGCTTCCAAAATCCGTCTCCTGCCTTCAGAGGGAAGTATCAAAAGTATCACTTCTATTTTGCTGCTGAGGCTCTCACACAATAATTTTGTAAATCAGCAGTATTCACTAGAAAGAGCAATGCTTCCTAGAAATACTGGCACAGTTAGGGTTACACTTACCCTGCTGGGTAGGGCCAGAGGATTAAACTGAAATGGTCTGCAAAAGACTGGCTAAAGCTAGACCTGCTCAGAAAAAGTGGGCTCCAGTCAGAAAGCCAGAGATAACCCTCAGGGTTAGGATTTTTTAAGCCAGCTTCATATTTTATCATGATTCAGATATATTTTTGTGGTATGACTAATCTACATCTGCATTTAAAAGAGAGAATTATAACTTACTAGTCTTTGATCGCAAAACTGAGTATAACCAAGTAGAAAAGGAAAAGCAGCAAATGTGTAACTAAATCTATCTTGATGTGAGGAGATTGGGTTTGACTAAATGCCCTGGGATTCAGGTCCTTGGAAGTCATCAGGACAGGAGTGCTAGGATACAAATATCAGCTCCATGACCTGGCAGAAAATAAATAAGAAACAGGAATTATTAGAAAGAGATATTTGGAGCACACAGAGAGACAGATGAGAGCACAGAAACTAGGAGCCATCAAGTCTGTACCTCCTCATACTTTAACTAGCATCTCCTCATGCTTTAATTAGCATACGGCTGGAAAAAAAACCACCATGAGGCTATACTCACAGCAGGAACATTGTCCAAGTAGGCCTATCCAGAGCAATTTTTATTTTAATAGGTAACAGCAGTAAACAGAATTTGTAGTACTGAAATAAATCGAACAAGAAAGCAACATTTTGTGCTCAAGTGTATGCTTTGATAGCCAAGGAGCTTCTTAGTACTTAAGTGTCTCTGCTTAGATTCCCCTAACTACCCTTGAAGAAAGCAAATGTGGAAATAGCACTAGATACTCTTGAAAATTAGGGCAGGACCATCAAATCAAGGAAGTTCAGGAGAGCATGAGGGCTTACAGCAGGTACATAGGTGTTCTGCAGAGGTGTCACACACACAGCTAAGAGGGTCTGTGGTGGTCTATTTGATAATGTGGATCAGCTGTTTTCTTCATTGCTATTTAATATCAAAAAGTATCTTTCACAAGCATTTTCTAAGAAAGATAATATACAAAAGAGTGTATGAAGAGTGTCAGAACAACCATTCAGTCCACTCCATCCTCTAGTGCCGATGTTTTATGCTGAACCAGCCAAAACAAACAAGTCAGAAAGTCTGCAATACGGATAAGTTTCATATATTAAAAATTGCATGACAATATACCTATCCACCCAAATATTGATTTATATGCTTGTAATTCTCAATTCCCAAATACTCAGGCTAGGAGAAGGGGATGAAAGACAGCTAATATATTTTTTGCTTATAGATTTCAGAACAGATTTCATCCAACTCTTATATAGTTATCAAAATGATATCTCAAATGTGCTAATAGCTTTTCTAGAAAGTATCAACAAATGGAAATGTTCAAACAACTTTATATCTACCTGTATGCCATTAAGAATTAGTTTACCTTTCTGAAGTGCTGGTATTCATATGTATATTTAATTAGCTAACCATCTCTGAGTTAATAGAATTTTCTATTTGAAATTAAAAATGTTCAGGAGAACAACTCAACTGGAGTTGTTTCTCAACTGGAAAAGTGTTGAGAAAAAGAAGAGTCTTTCAGACTGAAGGTAGGACAAGTTACAATAATTCTTCTTTATTTTTGTAGAATATTGTAATATGCCATGAAATTATGAAGTAAAAGGCAGCATGAAAATAAAATAATCCTTTTTAATAAGGGAAAAAGAAAAGTAACTTTCAACCTTAAACACAGGGTTGTCAATCACATTTAAGGGGAAGAGCGTTGATCAGAAATATTCAGTTCACCAAAATCCACCAAATCAGCTGTCCCCTTGCCAAGATCAATGGGAATGTCTCATTTATTACAGTATTGCCTGGCCCCTTTGGAGCACAGGATGGAGTCACCCGTACTTGCACTAGCAAGTGCTATTAGTAATTAAGAGAGCAGCAAAAGAGCAATACATTCCTGATTAGGCAAAATTGACTACAAATAATTAAGATTACTTTACAAGGGAAAAACAAAGGTTAAATGTAGCAAAACACGTGGAAGGTGCCAGTGGTGGAGCGGAGCTAAGGGTATAAGCCTATGCGAAAGAAGTAACTCAGAGAAAGAACACACATACAAGGGTGTTTTTGCTTGTTTGTTTTTGTGGGAAACAAAGGATTTTGAATTAAAAAAAAAGAGAGTGCTTTTAAAAAAATATAAAAAGTGCTCTTATATGCACAATTTTAAGGGAGTTATTCAAATATTTGAAGTCAATTATTTATTTAGTCACTAGAGAACCACAGCCTGAGTTTGAGATTTTTAATAGACCCGAGATGGTCGTTGGCTCAAAACCCAAATATGGCTTCAGGTTCCTCTGAAAGACCAGTCTAAATGTATACTTCAGTTAGAAATTAAGTGAATCAGAGACATGTGAGAGGATTACACACTTTGTTGAAAGTCCAAAATCAGACAACTATCATCCAACTCCAAAACTGGCTTGGTAATAGTGAGAGAGCATGCTTTCTTGTCCATGTCTTCTGTGTTTTTAGGTTTCATTCACAAGCATTATTGTCATCACATAAGTGCCTTCTTATATGATTTCCTGGGCATCCCTGGATTTCAAGATGTTCAAGTCTTAGACAGATGTTTGGAATGATTCAGGAGTGATGGCTGACTTGATCCCATGATTTTTTTCTTCTCACCAAAAGAATCAAGTATCACTTTCACATCTCAAATATGTTTTATATATATAGTCGTAATAATGTAGAAGCAGAGCTTTATTCCATCTATATCTTTGTAAGTATCAAAGAAGTTTAAAACATTTTCTTGATACAAGCCAGTGTGAAATTCAGAGGATTTAACTGATACAATTTTACAACCTGCTAAATACCTACTCTAATATTCAAGTTTTCTGCCAAAATTTATATTAAAAATAAAGCTGCCCTTAGCTGCGTTGATTATTGCACCTTTCCTGGCCCTGAACTCCAGTGTCCAGCACTAATAGTCCTGCAGGGGATTATTGTTCTATTCCCAGCAGGCAGAGGAACTCTGAAATGGCCTCCCATATGTCCAGCTGCCTACATCTGCCTACATCTGCCTACATCTGCTTAAACCAATGCATAGTTTTAACAGAAAAGCAATATTACTAATGACCCCCAACAGGATTGTTCCCCTAGTACTTGAACAGCTGCGATCAGAACAAAATTAGTTTTACAAGTTATCTGGAAGAACACCAAGCATTCTATTACCAAGTTATTGCATACTTTGACATATCTAGATTTTGCTTATGAAAACATGAATGAAAGACATTTTTAATACTGAAAATGACTTCTAACATCTGGAAGAGCCATGAAGATGTTACCAAGAGCCAGCAATTTGGCTTCTCCGGCCAAGTCTGCCAAGGATACCCCGACAGCACTGTAGTGCACCAAGGAAGCATATCTTTATGTTGATTAAGCACAAAGAAGGCTCACACATCCCCAGGCACCCTTGCTCCACACCACTGAGAACCACCCCAGAGCCATATTTCCCACATGGGCTACTTCTGGGGCCTCCGGAATAACACCAGGAAACGGCAGAGAGACAACATTTGTCACAGGTCAACTCATAAAGAGAAAGGGGGCTTGAGAACAGGGAAACCAATCCTGAGACCTTTTCTTCCAAGACGGAATATGCCACCATATATGCCATAGAACAGCATGGCAAAAGGCAGAGCAGAAGGCGCAAAGCCGTTGTTTGGAGCAGTGCCCAGGAAGTACATCTAAGAGGCAGGTTGTCAGCTGCACATGCCAGACCTAAGAGAGACAGGGAAATGCCTGTTTAATTTCCATCTGATCTGAGTTGAAGCCAACTGGAAAGTACTACTCAGATAAGAGACCTTGGCTGCATCCGCCAGGCTCTGGCTAGATTAATCCAGCAGCAGTTAAAAGAACAAAGTGACAAGTGAATCTTGCTGGGTACCTGCAACCAACTTCAATTTTGTGACACTTTTGGACTGGGAGGCCAGAAAAAGTGACAGAAATCCCCAGTGACAACTGCTTGGACATGCAGAAAGAGAGAGACATTGACCTGGGGCTACATGACTAGTGAGGTCATTGGCAGCTTTTGCTGACAGATTCTCATCTTCCAATACAGAAGATGAGAAACAGTGGAGAAAGGGGAAATGCATGCAAGGATGTCCCATGGAACACAAAAGGCTAAGCCCAGTTTGGGTTTATTAGACACAGGGGCCAGGCTGCTAGCCAGGACTAGGCCACATGAGGGGCCAAGAGCAAGCATCCTGTTCCTCTGCTTCATGGGGCTCCTCGGAACTGGACGAGGCTTTGATTTCCATCCTATGACTCCTGCTCACGGAAGTCACTGTCTGCCTGCAATACCCATCCCACTCAATATTGTTTCTATTCTTGTCTGCACCCAAATTCCCCTGTGACAACCTACCATTTTTCAGGGCCTGAGAAATACACACTGTAGGGTTAACTTTGATTAGCACTCATTGGCATATATTCACAAAGGAAAGGACTTAAATCTTATCAAGTTTGTTAGGTAAAGCAATGATTGATAAGCCTGAAGGAGATGGGAGATGACAAAAAATTGTCTTTTCATCTTTTATTAGAGACACTTTGAAAGAAGAAAAATAAAAGGAGTGGAGGGGTATGTTCATTTACTCTCTAAAGGAGAAAAAAAGCCAGAAATTATCTGTCCTACTAGCCAACTCTGCTCACCATTGCCACGCAGGTATACATGGCTGGGCACAACTCGTCTGGGGGTCAAGGTCCAAGACCACCCTACAGGTGTTCAAATAGCATGGCTTCCATTCAGACCTCCACAAATACTTGGGAATACTCTTGTCAAGAAGCTGCCCAGCCTCAGTATTAGTTCCCACTAGAGAAGCTTCATCAAATCGGGGAGGAGAGAAAAAAAAA
>VZSV01000076.1:2356614-2415866 GCA_013398735.1 Nothocercus julius | reverse complement strand
AAAAAAAAAAAAAAAAAAAAAAAAAGAACACCATACACACTATTGAAAGGGGAGAAAAGACATTATTTCCTTAGTTTCATGGGAAACCCGACAGATTCAAGTTCCCAAAACAAAATACATGAACCACACTGCCTTTGTTGCACAGTAGTATTCTTGCTGGAGTACAAAAATCCCTGGGGAGGGAGTTCCCCTATTCATCTAGGGAAACCTAGAAGAACAGGGGAAATTGCAGACCCTTTTTCTGACTTCTTTCAGAAGCCTGCCTGCACTTGATAAACACTGACAAGGATTTCCACCACCACCACCACCACCACCCTCCAAATATATTTCCCGTTGGTAAGGCAGTGGAGGCCTTCCACAGCCATCGTCAAATGCTGGTTACCATCACCTATGAAAACCACTCCAACACGATCAGCCACAGTCCTTTACCCATCTCAAAAGATATTTCAGTGTTTCCAGCTTGGCAGCTTTGTACTTCCTATCTCCATCCTGAGGAGCCAGAGGCAAATGGCTAATCTGTGTGGCCAGTACTGAAACAGCAAACATTGCAGTGGATTTGTTTCCTGTAGTGACTGGTATGTGCAGTGATCTTTGCAAGAAATCAAGCTATAGTGTACTCAGTTGCAGATTAGAGGAGTTCAGAAGTAACAGCTTTACATTTAGATAAGATTGAGTTTCAAGAGCAGAGTTTTATCATTAAGAAATTAAACAGGTCATAACTTAATTCTAAGTCTCTCTAAGCAAGGCTAAACAAGCAGCAGTCACATAATTGCACTAATATAAACATCAAGCAGCTAACCACATTAATTGGCAATACCAATAGATTAAGTCTAACATTGATTCTTATTCCTAAAAGTCAAAGTTGAAACTAATTAGATCATCCTTAGGGTTTATTGCCAAAGGAATCTTTTTTGATTAATTGAATAATAATTTATTGTTTTAAGAAAGCTGTTGTTCAAACTGGGAAATGATGTTTTCCATGATGAATGACTGACATTATAGTTATTCAGGTAACTTTATGTATAAACTTCACTGTTTCTAATAAGCATATACAGTAAGGTGATATCTATATATTGAAATAATTGCATTCAAGCTAACAGAGCTGTAGCAACAGAATTAATGCAAGATAAAGTCCTCAGCTATTAGTTACTTCACTGAAGTGTAGAGTGGGATTCCTCCCTACATCGCTTATATTCAGAACAGTAATAGCACTAATCCTGTATGAGGCCAGTGAATACCACAGATATTGCCTCATCAGCTTTCAACATATAAAATCCTGAAAAATCCAACCTTTGTTTTAAGGTTGAGCACCATTATACTAATTGTAACTGATTTTAGTCCCTGCCCCAAAAGTGCTCCTGGACGTATTTAAAAAAAAAAAAAAAAAAAAGTGTTTTTACAAGGTTTATCATATCCAGTCAAACTCTTACTCTCCTTAAGGCTGGCAAATCACACTCTCCATCTCCTAATTCTTCTCAGACAAAACTTGTACCAGGCATTCCATTATCTACTCTTGAAGCCATAGAAGAGTCACCCATCTCTAATTTCCAGGTTGTCCTCTAGCTAGATACCAAAATAATAGTAGCTTTCTTATAGCTAAGAAGAATTCCTCGACACTTTAAGACTCCTGTGAATGAAGTTAAAGACCTTTATTAGGAGCTTTCCTGATGTTTAGATCCTTCCATAAGTTTAAAATACTCAGGACATCCTTCATGTTATTTAGCTATTTTCATCAAATACTTTTTTCGAAGGAGTAACTTGAAACAAATTACCTGAATCAACCTTTCAATCTCCTAATAAGGAAAGGCTTCCCAGCCTGTAAATGTTCAAGATTTTATTTCTTGATCTTCTTTTGCTTTTAAGCCTTACTAAAACTGTAACAAGAGCTATTAACAGTTTTAATAAATGAACATTGACAGAAGATATAAATCCCACCTTTAGAAAACAGCCATATCATGACAACTATCTACTGCAATAAGCTATAGAAGACCCTCCATGTTTAAGACTGTCCACTCAGCTTGAGCCAAAGCAAGTAGAAAAACGCAGAAAGAGGAAAGAAAAGGAGGAAGAAAGGAAGAAGAGAAAAAAGATCTTGAAGGCCTGCAATATCACAGATACCCAAAAGAAAAAAAAAAATCCCACAGTGTATGAGCATCAAATTAACACAGTGAGGGGCCTCTACTTTTGATGCAAGCGGAAGAACAAGCCACCTACTGATCACTACTCAACTTGGAAATTTCTTTTTTATATTAAACAAGATTTCCTACGGCTGGAAAGGACTTATGGACTTATGGTCCAGATGAATCAGCTGGACCATAAGTAACGATTCACCCGCATTGTCTGACCTTTGTAAGTTCTGTCTTTGTTTATCAAAAGAATCTGAGGCCTGATTTTGAATAATAAATGCCTAAACTTTTAATTTACTTCTTACTCCCTATTGTCTTTTAAGATTCCCTTGTGCTGGGAGAAAAATTCATAATTTATACTGTTTTATTTTCCTAGATCAGAACAGCAACAAAAATGTATTAGTCTCTTAATGTGAGAACTAATTTTCTCAACAACCTCTACAGCTGGGCAGTAGCTCATAACTGCAGAGGTGTAGAGTAACCTAAAACAGGTGTCAGGATTAAACAGTTGAGGGCTGATTACTGCAACTATGCGGCAGTAATGTTGGTACTGCCAATATATAATTAAGGGAAGATGTGTCAGTGCTGCTCCTCTCTTTGGTCTTTATGAAGATTTCCATTAATATCAACTCCTGCCACTCTAAACACTTTTCCAAGCTGAGATCTCAGAAAAAAATTGAAGAGAAAAACAGAGATTACAATTAAGGTGGAGGTTTGGCACCCAAACTAGTGTTTAGTTATTAAAAGAAAAGCTACGTCACTGTATATCAGCTCAAGATTTAGCATGCAAGTCTTACTACATTATTCTGAACCCGCAACTCATATTCATATAAATAAGACTTCCTGAGGCAGACACTTCTACTGGGGATGTTTCCATTACTGTGGCTTACATGATCAGAGCCTACAAGGCTCTCTGCTTACAGTGATTTCATCCTAAATTTATAGCCTTTAGCCTTATGCTGACGTTGGGGCAAAGTATTCAGATAGGCTGCCAGAGAGTTGCTAAATAGCTGATTTTCCAGAGTTTAAAGGAATTCATTCATAGAAACAAGGTAGAGGGAAAGATATGCAAAACCCAGAATGGGAGGAAAAAAGATATCTGTGGAAGTGCATGCTGTAACACGGGTCCTGTATTTTAGCCAGTGAACAAAAGAGACTATTCATATGAGACCATAGTCCCAGGATCCCGCTGACCTCTAAAACTCTCTAGTTTTTGTTGATCCATGAAACATAGAATTTACATCTGGGGCAGAATAGCTGGTTAAAGAGAATGTCTGAACTGATAAACATTGCATAGGTTTAATGTACTGTAAACTGTACAAATTGGTGTCTGCTCGTAACAGGTTTGCACTGTTATGTACACCGTTTATACAAGAAAGAGAGATATCAGGGTTTAGAGACCTAGAATGAACCCATATGAGGAAAGAGTAAAGGCACGGAGACTGCATAGTTTTAAAAGGAGATAAAGCAGAATATATACAGTAGGGGTAGGTAAACTCTGATGGTGATTTTCATAGTGCAAAGCCAAAGACACATGCAGTAGAGTCAACATGTTAGGGTAAGGGTAGGGTACAAGCTCTTGCACATTTTATGTTATCTTTTTGGAATTTATTGCCTCAAGATAGCATGAGGCTTAGAGTTCAGGAGGTCTATAAAAAGAGATAGATATTCAGGTAGGTATTATCCAAGAAGATAACAACAGCATTTGTGTTTAGTTATATCAAAAAGATGATAAATCCTAATTCTTCTGGAAATAAATTGAGCTTACTTGCTCCACACTGGCTAGCACTGTTCATCTCCCTCCAGCTGATGTCTGTTGTAGTACAATGACTTACTCCTGATCTCCACACACTGCAAAGCAGATCAAAGTTCATGTAGTCCAGGCTAGTTAAGCTATTCCAAAAATAAGCTTATTTTAAACAGCACTCAGTACTCAGCTTCATCTCATTTTCAAATGAAGTTAAGGTAAACTTGAAGGTAAGCAAGACTTGACTGTAAAATCACAAAGCTTAGTGATGATCAGGAACTCTCCTTCTTTCTAGCCTAATTTCAGATGACTTTCTATAGTTATTTGGAAAGATATGCCAAGCTTTTGCTTACCCAAATGGAATTATCAACATCTGATATTTATTCAGCATCACATTTGAGTTTGTTTTCTAGTTCTAAGTCTATGCCTCTGCTCACCCAGAAACAAATTCCATTATTTTTCTAACTGTTTTTTTTATATATATAGCTCCAAGTATTGGAAAGAAGGTTTCCGCCAGCTTTTAGAACATCTTGTTCACACTTCCCAGATAAATCCATTACTAGTCTTTGATATCTTAAGAGTTCCTCGCACAGTATATATGCTGCACCATGCAGCAATGACTTGCTTTCATTCAGGAGATATGACCAATTTCGGAACACCTGGATGTCAAAGACAGAGACTGGTCATTGGATGATCTTTCAGCCTCCTTTTGCTAGTATTTTAGACTATTTTTCTATCCTTTTACTAGAAGATCAGGAGAAAAAAATGGCCCTTTCTTCATTCTGAGAAATAACAGTTTTATAGATGGAAAGAATTTAGACACAAAATAATAAAGAGACTACAGGCAGCAAATGATATGAGCAGTGGTGCCACTTAGGTGTCTTGTGAAGATAGGTAGGAGCTGGGATTGACACCTGCAAGATTTTCATAAATTGACTGGCATTGAACCATAGAAAATTAAGCCTTTTAAAGATGTCTTAAGCTGCATAACCCTGACAGATGTTTGGATACTCAGAGGTACCAGGTAGCTTTGAAAAGCCCAGATGTTGACTGCTGCAGGATACCAGTGAGGGTCTTGGGATTTCAATTTCTTCCAAAATCAACTTTGAAAATGTCTTCTCATGATAATACAGATTTATTTCTGACCTCCACATGTTTGCTCATTGTGCATATGTAAATGATAGGGAATTGTTCATATTATTAAGGTTAGGGGATAAAACCTCAAGACTAATATAGACTGCAGTTATCACCTGCTAATTTTCATTTGGGAATCTGAACTAAAATCCAAAGCTAATTTGTAGCTGCATATTTATCATATGACAATATTTATCATATGACAGAAAATGATGCAGTAGACAAGTATCTCCCATTCTAAATAAAGAAAATACCACGGCAAATTAATGTATCAGATTAAAAGGAATTAATATTTAGTATCATCCATACTTCAAATGCTGTCATTCTACACTAAACTAATATGTGTTCTAGTTTGAAATGCTGACACTTCCACCTTAACTCTCATGAGATTTTAACAGATGTTCTAGAGAAAAGAGGAAGGAGAATGTTTAATGTTTTTAAAAGCTCCCTGCTAAAATCTGTTCTGGGGGCTGTACAGGATCAGTTAGATTTAAGTGTATTGGATGTAAACATAGGAGGGAACGAAAATAATGGACTATGCAATCTGAGAATCTGATTGAAGTTCTTGTACCACAGAGAAAGTGTGCAGGGCAATAACGGAAAAAAAAATGGCTTAGTTGTGGAGGATAAAAAAGTATCATTATTTCTTGGCATCAGGGGATACAGAGAAAGTCATGGTACTGTCTGCTTTTAACATCTATTCCAACAAAACTCACACAACCCTTTTGAAATTGTCTGCCATTTGTATATTAGGCACAAACTTAATTTTTTTATGAATTGCAATGACTTAACTCACTCATTTAGGATCCAAAGAGGAGGGAGCAGGGCTGTAAGTAGGCCTGCAACCATGGACTTCAGGAGGGCCAAATTTGGCCTCTTCAGAGGCCTCCTTGGAAGAATCCCGTGGGCTAGGGCTCTGGAAGGTAGGGGGGCCCAAGAGAGCTGGTTGGTGTTCAAGCAGCACCTCCTCCACGCCCAGCAACAGTGCAGCCCTGTGTGCAAGAAGTCAGGCAGAGGGGGCAGGAGACCTGCGTGGATGAGCAAGGAGCTGCTGACAAAAAGCAAACAGAAAAATGCATTATACCGAAAATGGAAAAAAGGACAGGCTCCTTGGGAGGAATATAGGAATGTTGTCAGGGAATGCAGGGATGTGACAAGGAAAGCTAAGGCACAATTGGCATTATATCTGGCAAGAGATTTTTAAAAATAAGAAGAGCTTTTTCAAATATATCAATGGCAAAAGGAAGATTAAGGGAAACGTGGGTCCGCTGGTGAGTGAGGTGGGTTCCCTTGTTATGAAAGACACACAAAAAGCAGAATGCCTTCTTTGCTTCAGTGTTTACCAAGGACAGCCGTCTGGAATCCCAGACCCTAGAGACAAGAGAAGATGCCTGGAGAGAGGAAGACCTGCCCCGGGTTGAGGAGGACTGGGTCAGAGAGCACATAGAGAAGCTTGACATCCACAAATCCATGGGCCGTGATGGGATGCACCCCAGAGTGCTGCAAGAGCTTGTGGATGTTATTGCTAAGCCGCTCTCCATCATCTTCCAAAGGTCCTGGAGAACGGGGGAGGTGCCAAAAGAACTAGAGGAAAGCTAATGTCATACCAGTTTTCAAAAATGTCAAGAAGGAGGACCCAGGCAACTACAGGCCAGTGAGCCTCACCTCCATCCCCGGAAAAGTGATGGAACAGTTCATCCTGGCACTTGTCTCCAGGCACGTGGAGAACAAGAAGGTGCTCAGGAGTAGTCAGCATGGATTCACCAAGGGGAAATCCTGCTTGACTAACCTGATCGCCTTCTATGACAGAATGACCAGCTGGATGGATGAGGGGAGAGCGGTGGATGTCATCTACCTTGACTTCAGCAAGGCTTTTGACACCGTCCCTCACAGCATCCTTCTGGGCAAGCTCCAGAAGGGTGGGATAGATGAGTGGACAGTGAGGTGCATTAGGAATTGGCTGGATGGCAGGGACCAGAGGGTGGTTATCAGTGGGACAGAGTCGAGTTGGAGGCCTGTGGGTAGCGGTGTCCCCCAGGGGTCAGTCCTTGGCCCAGTTCTGTTCAATTTATTCATTAACGACCTGGAGGAAGGCACAGAGTGCTCCCTCAGCAAGTTTGCTGATGATACCAAACTGGGAGGAGTAGCTGATACCCCAGAGGGCTGCACTGCCATCCAGAGAGACCTGGACAGACTGGATAGCTGGGCAATGAGAAATCTTATGAAATTCAACAAAGACAAGTGCAAGGTCCTGCACTTGGGGAAAAATAACCCCAGGCACCAGTACAGGCTGGGGACTGACCTGCTGGAGAGCAGCTCTGCAGAGAGGGACCTGGGCGTCATGGGGGATGACAAGTTGACCATGAGGTAGCAGTGCCCTCGTGGCCAAGAAGGCCAATGGGATCCTGGGGAGGCATTAGGAGGAGCGTCTGCAGCAGGTCGAGGGAGGGGATCCTGCCCCTCTACTCAGCCCTGGGGAGGCCACACCTGGAGTGCTGTGTCCAGTTCTGGGCTCCCCAGTACAAGAGGGATGTGGAGCTGCTGGAGAGAGTCCAGCGCAGGGCTATGAGGATGATCAGGGGCCTGGAACATCTGCCCTGTGAGGAAAGGCTGAGAGAGCTGGGCCTGTTCAGCCTGGAGAAGAGAAGGCTGAGAGGAGACCTGATCAGTGTCTACCAGTACCTCAAGGGAGGCAGTGAGGAGGATGGGGCCGGCCTCTTCTCAGTGGTGGCCGCTGACAGGACTAGAGGAAACGGCCACAAACTGAAGCACCAGAAGTTCCACAGGAACTTTTATATAGACCAGAAAATTTTAAACAAACTAAGCCCATATTGAAGCTTATTGAAAAATAATATTTAACCATGGATACCAGCTAGCCTAAATTGCAGAAAATCTTGCCTATTTGCATAAGAGAAACAAAGAACTGATTATAAATTAATTACAAATGTGAGTTAATTCATTACACATATTGTTCTTGCCAAGTGCCAATTCTCCTCATCCACTTAAAATAGCACAAATGGAAAAATCGCTTAACAGAGGACAGTAAAGAAGCAAGGAATGAGGAGAACTGTATGGAATACCAATGTTGTAAAACACGGTCTGTCCAGAACATTTTATCACCAATGAACTCTTGTCTGCATACATAGATGGGAAAAGCTTGACTGCAGCAAAGGAAGTCTACAAGGGCTGTGTTCAGTTGTTGACAATTGCTATGCAGATTTAGCTAAAATTTGGTAACACAACAAAACAGCAAAAAGGTGCTGAAGAAAACAAGAGAAATGCTTTTAAAAGAAATGTTACTTAAGCAGAGCCATGTACAACTCATTCTTGTAGGAGTTTTGACACATTTTCGAGGATGACTTACATGACTCTCACAAGAAGCTCATCTCAGATCATGGGAGCAGGGCAAAAGCTTCCAGCCTTGGGATGGCATACAGCCTATGTCCTGGGGAAAACAGCATGAAGAAGCCCACCAATTTATTCACATTTCTATCTTTTGTTTCTGAAATTACAAGTGTCAGAGGTAATCTAGCAGCCGAGTGAATCGCGCACCAGCTCAGGGTACCATCTATTCTGGTCTGGAAGATAGAGGTTTGTCTATTCATCCACCTTATCAGTCCACTCCAGTGACTATAGCATTACCCACTGCACACGAAACCAGGAGAAATTATAACTCCCTGTGAGGGAACTAATGAACTCTGGATGTGTAATAACCAGGTGCACCACAGCTTTGCTCTCAGTGGCACTTTTACACCAGCTGCAAAATTGGGCCTTTTCATTAAGCAGTCGCAGCTTGATTTCGTGGAACAGTGACAGTCTCATCACCTTACAGACTGAGACATAGGATCCTTTTTTTTTTTCCTTCTGCTTAGTCTATTGGTGGGAAAGGGATAGAGACAGCTGATTTCCCTCTATTTCCCTTTTGAAGCCAGTTTTCTATAAGTACAACTGTGATCAAATGTTATGATGTAAACATAGTCATTTGAACAAACCAAATCCTTCATTTCCCAGACAGCCTACAAAATGGGAACAGATGGAAGGGGAGAGTGACAACAACTGCATGGTCCTGGATGCTGGAGACCTGCTAAGACCTTGAGATTGAGTCACTGGAATATTATTCCTTACAACAGCTCCTCATTTCATTTGTGTAAGAAAAAAAAAAGAAGCCCACTTGCTTCCCATATCAATAGGCAGGTCAAGCATCCCTGCTTATACATTTGTTATAGTACAACACTGATCCAATAACATGACTTGATTTATTTGTTCCTTGTATTCCCTCAGTACATTCACCAGTTTAGCACGTGAAGCTCTGCGTTCGCTGTACAATCTGGCTAGAGCAGGCAAAAATGTATTTGGATCAAAATATACCAATGCGCGTGGGAGCAGCCCCCTGAGATTTCCCCTTCTTGAAGAGCTGAGAGCGCTGGGTAGACATCCAGGAATCCCAGCAAAAAGTCCAGTCAGGACACACTCTAGGAGCAGAGTTACAACGTATTCTGTGCATGAGATAAGGCATGAAAATGCCACTAAGTGTTAAAGGTGACCAAAGTCCACAGAGTCAGTGAACTGGGCTCCAAGGGGGTTGCATCAAAAGGACCCCTCACGTATACAAGTTCTCACTCTATTAGTACAGCATCTACTTGAAATCTCTGGGCTTTTGTCTTTCAAAGAAAGAGCTTACAAACACTTTGGGAAGACCAGTATTCTTCCTGGAGGTGTTAGGACTGCGCTTACGAGGCAGGTCGCTTTTACTTATCGTAAAGTCCCTGAGGTAAAACATTTACCAACCTCTTTGCAGTAAGGTTGCTGCCTTGGAATGCATTTCAAATTCATTAGGCAGGTGACAACATTAGGTCTGATGCCAGAGTGCTGTTCTTATTGCAGTAAGAATAGTAAACATAAAATTGACATCTTTTCCTCTAAAGGAACTCAGCCCTTGCTGAAGGAAACTCTGGCTTCTGAAATGGTTCATAACATTACACCCTCAATGTGCTTCCAAGTCTGTTTCTTAAAGTGAAATCTTCATAAAGTTCAATAGATATGATGTAAAATATCATGCCTCTAGGTTTCACATTTGTGATTTTTTTTTACATTGCATGAATCACTGAAAGGTGTATATGTAGGCAAAATTACATGTATTTCAAATTATGTAAACCAAAAATGTGAATACATGGTACCAGTTCAAAACGATTCCAGTGCTGATCTCCAGTTTGTTCCCTCTCATTAAAGCTGCAATTTCTCACACCCCCTACTTGATGAAAACATTTTTCAAAGTTCTTTGTAGTTTTACTTTCAAGGAAAATAAATTCAAGTAACACTGTATGTTGATATACAGCATACATACTTACACTGTATGTATCATCGATAACTTCCACTGTTTCCAGCTAAAAATATAACTCAAAGTTTATTCAGGTAATGAACAGCCCTTATTTGTCAACTACAGCTTCAGTGCTCAGGATTAAGCACAATAAACAAATACCCAGTTAATAGGCAGAACACTCAGAATTAGCAAAAAAGATGTATTTTGTGGGTTTTATTGGCAGTTGGTTGAAGAGCTGGAAATAAACTTCAGGTATTTCCTGAGGCAAGACTGTCTTCATCCTGCTGTTAACTTGCTTAATTGCTCACTTGGATAGTATTTCAAATACTTTTGTCAGTAAACAATATTACTCGCTTCAGAAATATATCAGGCCTGATGCCAGACTGCTATTCCTATTGCAATAATAACAAGTAGCATGATATTTATAACTTATAAAAACAATTTGAGATGCTAAGAGAAAGACTGAAGTAAGTTGCCAAAAGGTTGTTACTATTACATCATTACTATTATCTGGAAGTTTTTCTGTCATTTTCCTTCTCTGCTCTTTGTCTTCCTTAATTGTTTTTAATTGTCTTGCTCTCCTTGGGATTGTAACTTCTTCAAGACGTGAGCCATTTCTCGCACTCTGCAGGTTCATTGCTTAGCATGTCGTGTCTCCAATCTGTACCTCCGTATTACATATGCTATACCTCATAGATCATGCTAAGAGTTTGCACTGCAGGAAACCTTGAGCAGCCTTTTAACTCATTAGCCTTCCTCCACTATTGCTCTTTTTGGTGCAATGACTTCTCACACTGGCAGGTATGTGCTGTGACAAGCAGGTGTCATGGCCATAAAAACAGGTCCCACTGTCCCCTGAAGAGGACTTGTTCTCAGTACAACTAACACGATTTCATAAGGAAGCTCACTGTCTGCAGATTGTCACTGAGAATATCTCCCCAAAACATCAACATGGAAATAACGCTTCCCTTTTATGTTTTGATGAGTTTTTGCTTTGGGCAGTTTAAGCATTTGAACCAATCCAGATGTCATACTCTCAAGGGAAAATAACTTCAAGATTGCCTTTGGATCTAAATTTTCTCAGTTGGAAAGCATTTTAATGGACCAAGAGCATAAAAAGGGAGCTAAATTTGGACTGCAAATGCAAAATATGAAGTATAGATGCAAATGTTGTTCTAATTCTCAGACATATTTTAAAAGCATATGTTCCCTGTTAATGATTTGATTGTGTTGTTCTAGTAAGTCTGATTTTGGTTTTATGTTCAATTGCAGAGTATGTTTCTGTCAGTTATAACACTTCCAAAACAAATACAGTCATTTCTGCTTGTAGAAGATTATGGAAATTTTGAAATTTATTACGTTTTTTCCTTGAGCAAAGGTAATAAAAAGGTATTAAAAGAAAAGTCCTCCTGCAAAGGCAAAGAATTAATTTATTGAAAAATAGCAGTAGTCAGGTTGGGACTAGAAATATTCTGAAACATACCACATAGTTACTTTAGAAGATTAAGGAATAATATGTTCTCACAATATCCGTAACAGTTTCATTTGGTATAGCTAGAAAATCACTTACATTTTCTTTAATGATACCATTTCCTCTCCTTCTTTAAATAACTCTTCCTTCTTATATACTTGAAGATTTCTTTTTTTCAGATCTTCAGAAACAAATGGTATATAAAATTATGCAACTAAGTTTCATCAGTTTGCTTTAAATAAATCCAAATTCAGGCATATAAACCCACTTGTCATACCTTAGCCAAAGGAAAGGACTAATTTTTGGAAATTTATTCTTTAACCAGAGAGGGTTGTTGAGGCTTAAAGGGAAACCTGAGACTGCCTTTTCCAACCCCCTGCTCAAAGCAGGCTCAGCAAGAGCAGGTTTCCCATGACCGAGTACGTAATCACGCTGTGAGGTCACGTAACACTTTCGATTAATTATTTGAAGGTCTTAGCTGAAAATACATCAGAATTTGCAGCTAAAAATCAAGCACCTTTTGAATGAGTTAAAACATGGATGCTGGAAATAGGGATTTGTTTTACTCTAGTACAATTCTTAAGCAAAATACATTTAATGAATGTTCAATAACTACTAATTAGAAAGAACCACGTAATTGATCAAGATTCCTTCCATTTAAAAATTAGGTTGTCATATTAAAATCAACCTCTAATGTGGCTACTCTTTTGTTTTGCCGGTCCCATGAGGCAAGTTTGAAGTTGCAAGCAGGGGACAGTTCGTGCTTATTTTTGCAGTCAGGCTCCTATATTCGCACTCATAGATTGGCTGGCAATTGAGTTATCAAGCAGTTCTCCACACTGCAGAAACCAAAGGATAAATTAATCCCTAAGATATTCCTTTTCTTCAGTGGAGTCACATGCATATTCTTTTTCTAGACCAAAAGACAGACATTGTGTTGCATTCTCTACCATTTTTATCTGGACTATTGTAATAACAGGAGAAAATCAATTCTCTATTTGTAAATAAAGCTGCTCGGAGCACTCTCCATGCCCTATTGAAAAAGCAAGCATTAATTACAAGGGTTGTTCAGTACAGATGTGTATTCCCAATGGAGGAGCAGGAAGACAAGTTTTCCAGTTTTAAAGACTGTACGTTTGGGAAATTAAGCAATAAATGCAGCATTTGGGTAAATTCTTGGATAGGAGAAAAAAGGTAATTTACACAGGAAATACATTTGGATTCAAATAGAAAGTGTTACTAGGAAAAAAATAGGATTCCCATCATGCCGATATGATGGATAATCTCCCATTCTTATCCAAGAGCAATTTAGCTTGCGTCTAAAAAAGGGGGCCTGAACATAATCTTGTTCTGAACATGTCATAGGACACAATACAGGCATCTGCCTTTATATGCAACTAGGAGGAGGCTGATCATATTCCTACCACAGCCCAAAAGTCAAAACAGGTCTCAGTTACTAGAGATTTCCAGTACAGCCTGGAATAACCACATTCACCATCAATTCAGTCCTCAGCTACTGCAACATAATCATTTAATGCTGTCACAATTCAGGTTGAAAACGGAAAAAGGGGAAAGGGACTGTAAGCCCATATCAGCCATGCACGTATTGTGCCAGCCAGGAAGACACATTATCACAGAAACCTCTAGAGATGCACTGAAAGTCTATGGCTTTTAATGTAAGAAAGTGAACGTACTGTCTTCTTACACGGTCTGCTCCTCAGGACCAGAATAAATGTTGTTCTAAGGTCTCAGCCAAATTACTGAAATGGAATGTAATAATGTTAGTAGTAGTTTTTGCTGGGCATCTCCTATAAAATCAACTCAACACAAAGTGAAAGCCCTCTTGCTTTCAGTTAATATTTTTTCCCCTAGTTCCTCCAATACAATTTCACTTTACATTTTGCAAGGAGCTCTCCTTAAAGAAAAAGAGGTCTGGTCAGAACAAGTATTTGCATTGCACATCTCTTCTTCCAGAAGTAAGAGTTACAATGCACTAGCACACCTTGCAAGAGGAGCATGTTCTCTTCAGTCTTCAACATCACACGATGACTGAATAAGACCTATTTGACTCAGCCTATGATTTAAACATGGTTTTTGATCAGAAGACTTTGATCTCATTCATATGTAGGTTGAAACCAAACTGCTCCTGTGACAAATGCTTATCTTTGCGGTACTGGTTGAAGAAAATAAGGGTCTTGAAGGTAATGCTTTACCTACCATACTTGTCTGTACTGAAGGGAGCAATAAAAAAGGAAAGTGTTGAGTCTGATGTGGGAGATAATACCTTGCTATAATGGTTCTTTGTTTCTGTCTTCCCTGCTGACTGCATTAGCCTGTGAACTTCTTGTCACAAATGAGCAGAGGCAGCTCTGGGTAGTCCAATGCCAACTGCAAGTTTGATCTGCTCAGGAGACCAAAATTTATCAGATATCTAAGAATGATAATATTGATTCTATCAGATAGAACCTTTCTTTATACAACCTATGGAGAACTATGATTAAGATGCTGATGAAAACAAAAAAGATTCCAATTAACAGGAGCTTAATCCCTTTAGAAATAGGCTTCCTACTGAGATAAGGTCACCATTACTTTTTAACTTTGTGCTGAAAGAAAACAAGTGAACTTGTTATTAGTCTCCACACTGATTGATTTTCTTTTCCTTTCGATATCTTTCCTTGCAGTCTCTGAGGTACACTTTCCATTTGATGAAATCTATTGGAATTTTTATGTGGCAATGCCCTATTGCACTATTACACATGAGAATCTTCTGGTATTTTTGTTCTAAAACTCCTGGAATTTATAGGTCAGCTATAAACATTTCTTGTGTACTTCTCACACTCCGTAAAGTGACTGAACAACTGTGTGGTACTACCTGTGTACATGCTGCGGTTAAGTGAATTCAGAAAGTCTGAAAGGTTCACAAATATTATGAGCATATCTAATTCTTGGAAGAAAAATAAACTACCCAAGCAGATTCATGTTCAGATGAATCAAAGATCTTCCCTTTCTTTCTAACCATCTAGAACCATGTACTTACCATATAATAAAGACTTCCTTTTGTAATAAGCAAGCTCTCCGGTCCCTTAAGAGCACATTTATCAGTTAGGTTAGGGTGACGTGTTCAGTCTGCAGTCCAAAACCCTGAGCCAAGTTGTTGCTTTGTTTGCATTGTGACATTCTAGAAATTGTAGGATTTCCCCTTTCTTCTTTAATACCTTCTGCTGTGTTGCAGACATTGCTTTTACCTTGCCACATGGTCTCATACCCCTTAATGGAATGGTATCATGTTCTGTATCACTGCTAATGAGTTCAATCTAGATTTCTCTTAATGTTCTTAACTCAGGCTCTTTCCACTGCTCCTCTTATCTCATCATGTTCCTCATATGTGTATTTACTATAATAATGTCATCTCTTATAGCTATACAACTGCAATGCCATCAAACATTTCCCATTTCCTTATAGGCTGCAAAATCATTTCCTTAGTGAACTTTATTCTAAAGCTTAGAGAGAGAGGAATTTATGATGAAGATGATGAAAATGTTTGTGGCCTTTTCATCTGTTTTGACTTTATCTCTATCCTTCTCCTGTTCTCCAGGAATCACAGAGGTAATCATTTCTGAAAGCTGTCCAGTAGTATAGATCATGGTATCGCAATATAGTGGGACAGTGAGAGCAAAAAACATTTTTCTGGAACATATGAATGTTTCAGATACCAAAAAGAAAACATTTGTAATGATTGGTACAATTAGATACTTTCTGTTATAATGGTTTAAAGTTGCAAGTGCTTTGGAGGCTTTTGCTCCAAGCCTCATCCTACAAAAAAAAAAAAAAGGTATAGGCACTTTAACGGACACTAAACAGAACCTTCCTCCAAAGTCAGGTGAAAGTGAGATAACCCAACACTTCACAGAACTGTTTATGAAGAGGAATCTTATTCTAAATCTGATCCTGAAACTGTAAATATATTTTTTGTGTTCAGCTTTTGACAAGCAAATCTAAAAATGAAATCAAGTTAGGGCATGATTAAAGATTGATTTATTAGGAAACTCAACATGAGATTTATAAATAAAAATACCATGTTTCTTCTCCCCACATGGTTTCTAAGGATCATGAATCTATTCATACTTCATTCCTACCTAAAATAATCAGAATGCAAAACCATACATCATGCTTATTTATGTTTTTGGATGTGTATCATATAATCAGCAGCCACTGACAAGCTTTCCAGAAAGTAATACTTAAAGACATGTATTATGCTTTGCAAACACTATGACAGAATTACAGTTGAGCTATACTGCAGTTTTGCCATCCCCATGCAGCAATTCAAGCACAAGATTTAAAAAAGCACAAGATTTAAAGCTTAGTTTTAAAACTACTTCCGCTCATCTATGAATTGAAAAAGCAGACAGCTGTTTTATAGCATTTTTTGGAAAAAGATGGGCTCCAAAGCAAAGGCACTATAACTTCCCTGAGAAGAGTGAAATATAGTCAAATTGCATTTGGATCCAGCTTTTCCATTACAAATCCCATAGGAAATTATAGTTTGTAGATGGGGAGTAAATGTCTCCAAGAGATGTGATCTAAGTGATGCTGCTAGAGGTTTTAAGAAAAGATCAACCAAAAAATAAAGACTTTATTACTTTTATCCGCATTCTGTCTTTGTCTCTCTCACAGATCAAGAGGCTTACTCTAATTCCCCAACACAGACAGTATTTTAGAGCGTGTTTTAAATTGATGTTTTTCAGACCAAATAGCATGTTTATTTATCTACTGCATTCAGAGCATTCTACATGCCCTTCCTCATGAATACCCATCCTATTTAACTCTGGTATCACTGCTGGTGGTTGTTGAAGGAACAACAATTTCTGTTTCTCTGGCTATACTCTTTCACTTTCCAACCTCTCAAACCAGAAGTTCAGCTTTAGTACACAGCTCTTGTGCTGCAAATTTTCAGCAAACTTTCCAAACAAGCCATCCAGCCTCCCACCCCTATTTACTGCCCTCACTTTCCTAGCATAGACAACACTTTGTAAAGGCCGAATATCAATTCAATGGCCTCTGTCTCCCCACTTATACACCTAATGGAATAACAGGGTGGATGCCCTGTAAAATTTTTAGTGGAAGTAACTAATGATTTTTTTCCCTGCAACAGTTTGGAGGGAAACTGTGAATCCTAACAATTCTATATATAATAGTTAAAAGAATATTAGCTGTCCACCACAGTTACTGTAACTTTTGTTTTCTGCACATAATATTCATTAGTTACCTAGTACTATTAGCTTAAGATTAGTTGTCATACCTTTAACTAAGGTTACCTTTAACTAAAGTAACTAATACCCAGGAGTCTACATCATCAAAGCAATTTTATTAAAATTATTTACCTTTCACTCTCACTTATATATTATTATATTTTATTGTTATTATACTGAAGCTTGTAGCATTGATTGTAAATAGTTTTAGGGGAGTTTTATGTTCCTCTCATAAGTGTCCAAATCCATACAGCCATCTAGTAAAATACAACAGTTCTCACTTGGTGGACCACCTCATTGGACAGGCCGACAAAATCACAATGTGGTCTTCGGGTAAGTAAGGCAGAAGCCAAATGAGTAGAGTAGTTATTAGAAACATAAAGTCAGTAAAACTAAATTATCTGAAGTTTTTTTGCAAAATTAAAAACTATTTAACAAGAGGAAGCTGAATCCAGACATAATGAATGTGTTTGTATTCAAGATGGAATGAAAGGGCTGGAAGATAAACAGACTAAAACTTGCAAAGTTAAAGGATTAGTTGCAATACGCATTGAATGCTCAAGGGAGTGAGGTTCAGGCAACAGGGCACCAGAATTTGGCTTAAGAGACTTGACTCCGTCATTAACCTTAAAGGACCCTAATTTTAGTAAGCTCTGAGCAACCAAACCCTGAGACACTGGCCAATTTAAGGTAATAGGAAATCCCAGATCACAAGCGATTGCTTCTGGGAGGCTCTGCTTTCCCTATGGGAATAAAATCTACCCAAGTTCCAGTTCTGAATGCATTTAATTATAAATCGCCTCTCTAGTTCTGCTTCATGTGCCTCTTTCCCATGAGATATATTCATTTAATTTCCAAAGGGATCCTGAGAGAAGCAAGAACGTCAACAGCAGTAGTGCAAAGCAAATAATTCACTGAGCTATCCAACCCAACTCTCTACAGTCTAATATTTTCTTTTAATTGCTGCCAAGTTTGCTTCTTTAATATTCAAGAGAAGTATGTTTCCCCCTCATACTCTGTGAGGAGCAAACATTATTTACCTTATAACTTCTACATTCAGAAACAAACAAGGAAAAAAAAGGCATAATTCATTGCTACTACTAAGTTTTACTTCAGAGTAACTCCATTGAATCATTGGAATTAAAGCAGTATACATTTGGAATAACTTGGTGATGAACAAAGCTCCCAGTCTTGAGATGTTTACAGCTACTTGTGTATTCTGGAATAGCACTCACTCATAAAATTACTGTAACAATCAACTCTTTGACCTTGATTTCCTTATGATTTATACTACGAATAGATTTGTAGAAAAGATCTCAGAAACCATGATTTAAAAAAAAAAATCATTTTTCTTATTGAGAACCTTTGGAAATAATGATGATGAAAATGTTTAAAATAAAAGGCAATAACTGACTCACACAAACCAATATAAGGTTTGTTTGCTTTTTTTAATCATAAGTAGTCTACCTTTATAAACATTAACATTATTTCTCAAAAAAATATCAGCATTAATCTCTTAGGAATTTGGGGTGTTATTTTAGCCAACACTGTCCAGCAATATAAACATTAACTCACTAAAACATTTAGTCAACCAGAAAATATTGTGCGTTTTTTTAAGTACAAAAAAATGAAGCCAGAAAAATCATCTGTATAGACCTCAGCACTGAGGAAACCAGTCCCTTCTGCGCACAACCAGCAAGCAAACCTCAAATGATTTTCCTTCAAAGTGGCATAATTTTAGTGAGTCAGAGCCTGGGAAAGAGCATTAAAGGTAAGATGAGACCCTGAAGGTCATCAAGAGAAAGTCCTGAGAAGGCCTTACATAAGGGCTGTGAGATGGTCATGGCAGAAAAACAGGAGAGAAAAATGAGACAGGCAATTAGAATAAGCACTTTGAAAGGGTTTTAGCCTAAATTCATGATTTGACCAGTGACATACATTCACACATTAATAATTTCAAACCGCATAAGAAAGATTTTGGCAACTTGCTTACAAATGTTGTTGGTGTCAGATATCTAGTCACCTTAAAGCAAATACTCGTTCTTTTTAACACTTTAATTGGTATCATAATCTGATTTACAAGTCCCACTGAAAGGAGTGATGTGAATAACAAAGCAATGCAATTTCCCTTTGCAAGTGTTCCTGACAGATGAGGGGACAAATTGCTGGGCTGCTAAGGAAATTGCAGCCCAACACGTGGTATTTCAGCTATTCTTGCATATGCTCGTCTTCACTTTGCACAAGGCTGGACTCAGTCCCTTATGTACATATTCAATATTGCTCACACTTTCTCTAGTAGGCACGTTATTTCTATTCATCTCAGAGTCGCAAACAAATCCTCCCAGGACATTTTTTAATGCAAAAGGGTATAATTCAGTGGTTAGATAAAGGTCATCAGCACCATCCGGACCCTTTCCCCATTATATTTATGTGATTAAGGTTTAAAGGCAAACATTTATATGAACTTGAGGACTAAGAAGGACAGCTTCATGCTCTGTTAATAAAAGATATTCCTGATTACAAAACAGTGAATCAATCTATATTTTCTTTCTGCTAAAATCTTGATCTTGGCAACTTTCTGGGGCAAGGAATTTCACAGGTTATTCACACTTCTCCTAAAGAAATAATTCATTAGATTAGAATTTCCCACCTATTTCCAGCTCATGTGCTGAGTTGTCTACACAGCAGCGAAAATACACTTAATAAAACAGTCTAATTAGGAAACCCAAGACTTTGCCCAGAATCTACTGAATTTCACATAAAACCTGTGATGTATTCTTTGGAACAGGTCTCTTTTCAGCTGTTTAAAAAACTTGGACAGAAATATGAACGGAGAGTTTCCTACCTACAGCATAAATGTGCTTCCTTCTAGCTGTGCAGTTGGTACAAAATGAAGAAAATTATGATCATTTTGATTACTGCTGTGTCTGCTGCGTGCTTTGTTTCCTCCCAGTTCAGATTACAGATCTAGGACATCCTCAGATCTCATGAAGTTAAACTCCCAAAAGCATCTGATAAACCTCTGTCTGATTAATATGCTTCTCACCAGTTACCTGAAATGACTTTTCAATATAATTTTGCTGTGCAATTATCTGATTCTGTAGCTTCCATATCTGGCGAAAAGCAAAGATCTTAGTTTTCTTTCCCAGATATTGATTTTAAAATAATAATAATTGTCACTCAATAATTACTTCTCTTTTTTTTTTTTTTCCAAATTTCCTTCTCCTCACGGTTCTCCATGACTAACACATCACCTTGGCTTACACACCTCTCTAAATTCTCAAGTGTTTTCAAACATGACTTTATTGAGTATAGAGAGCACACCAGGACTTTGTAGCCAGTAATAGATGGTACCTCCCAATAGGTATATTAGTTTACAAGTGATGTGCGAACAGGATAAATCTTCTAATTCCAGAATTTTTTTTTTCTTTATATAAGGAGTAATTTTTGAAGACAATAAGGGATATAATCAGATGGATTTAAGATGCATTTTTATACTTTGAATGGCGTCTGCATTGATGAGTGATTCATGATTCCCGCTGTCTAGACCTGTAAAGTCAGTGGAAAGCAGTAGGCTCGGGTACCTTCCCATGGGTATATAACTTGGGTCTTGCCATTAACGCTCTCTCTCCTGACTACGGAGGTCCAAGACATAACACCTTCTGGGGAGGGGGGCAGCTAGTGCCCCTCTCCTGAATACTGGTCTTATTAAAAACATTAAGGATAAGCGATGGGAAATCTGCCCATTGGGAGTAGATTTGTTCAACCTGAAATCAACGTGAAAAAAAAAAAAAAAAATCAGCTGTAAAATCAGCTGTGGTCAGAGCAAAATAGATTTCTTATGAATCGCGTTGTCTTTGCTAGCTGCGTAGATGACTCCTCATCATCCTCCCACCAGCCCTGCAAGAGAGGAAGAAATGGGGCAAAATGGTCACTGTGGATTGACTGGGGTAGCCAGAAATCCCACTGACTGCATCTGACTTAGGAGAGAAACATGCAACACTGTGCTAAAAACCTCCCCCTTTTCTTCTTTTCTCAGGCATTTCTTTCACCCCAGAGAGAGGAAACATGACTGAGGAGGCTCATGTGTGACCCTGGGAGCAGCAGAAATGAGCGCTCTGGTTTGAGCAGTCTCTGGTGGGATCCTATTGAGCAGTGCACCCTGGAGACATCAGCTTTTGGCCCAGTTCATCAGTCTCAGGCTTGCAACATGTTCCATAGTTACCACTGATCTTCTCCTGTATGGGTTACTGGTAAAAATGCTCCTCCGTTCTGGCAAGCTTGTGCAGCTACATCATATTTAATAAGAAAAATATAGCAGGAACTTGCAGCACTTTTTTAAATAAGCAGAAGTGCTTAACCTGGACTTCTGCATCTGTGATTTCAGGGGCACTTCATGTCAATATCTGTAAGAGTATTACAAAGGAGGGAATTGTAAGGGAAAACCCAAACGTTTACTCCTCCCTTTTCCATGCAATGTATTTTGCATTCCATTTATTTCCTTCTGCAAGAACAAACCTTCCTATGCTGCCGGTCTGGAGCTGATGGCAGCTAAAGAACATATTAATCATTTCCACAACGCCAAAGACTGGGGCAAGAAGCAAGTATCTGCCTTTGAACCGTCGCCTGAAGCTGGCAATAACCACTTGCCTTTTAATGCCTTTCAGCCAGCAAAAAGCAAAATTTCCCCACAGGGGTTTGTGATGGTATTTGAAAGACAGATTTTCATGTGGAATCAAAAAAAAAGCCACCTGATTCAAAGTCCTGACCCAATTTAATTTCAAGCTGCCTGTCAGATTTGCTCAAAAAAAATTATTGGAAGTGTGGCGAGAAACTAGTTGGATCAGGTATCAAATGGATTCCTACAACCAGTGTAAAGGCAGCCTTACTCCTTTATTGGGCGCCCAGGTCAATGTAAAGGAAATGCATATTCTGGCAGAAGGGACAGCAGAGGTGAGCAGGAGAGGCGACCGGCAACACCTTTTGGCTAGTTTTGGACCCAGAGAAAAGATATGGAAATACGTCCTCAGTCCATTAGACTATCTCCTGGAATCTGTACCTGTTGAGTATTTCCCCCACACTGTTACTTTGATTACGTTCAGCACCTTGTCTCAAAGCTAAGTCGCAAATCAAGACACATATAGAGACAGACATTCCTCACAGCACGGTGTGTTATTCCACGAACATTCATAGACCCCTTCCTTGTCAGCCTCACAAGGAAACATTACCACATACCATAGAAAAATTACAGCTACTAGGACAAAATTTAGAAGTTTTGAGTGGTCAGCTAAGTGACCATTGCTGTAAATGGCCTGTATCTGCATTGCCACTGCAAGTCCACATGACCAGCACAAAATTATAGGAGCAACTTTTATGCAATTTAAATAAAGTAAAAAATAGGTGTATCTAATGGTCTGTTCAGCTATAGAAAAAAGTAAAAAGATCCTTCCGGCAAAAGAAATTGGTCTGTGATCATATCTTGCTAATAATTACAATTTTTCTTTGTTTCAGCTGAACCCAGTTTTCAAACACGAAATGTTATCTTCCTGTTTTCTGTTATCTTCTTTTCCTACTTGTCCTAGCACTCATGAATTATATTATATATTTACTTTCTTTTTTTTTTTTTTTTTACATCAGTTGCCGCATGTTGCCCTTTCAAGGAAATAAAAAACGTTTTGAATCCACTTGCATCATGGAAGCACCAGTATAATTTGATGTGTCAAAGAGTGTACCATTATTTGTTATTGGCACCATATTTTCATTTTCCCCTATAAATCGGACAAGGACTTCTCGTAAGTCGTCTTCCTTTCCTTTCCCCCAACAATGGTACTGCTACAAAATCTACCAGCGTCATGTCATGACAGCCAGCCAAAGAGGGTTTGATTAAAGCATGAGGAGGTGGAGTATGGGCAGAAAAAAATTATTATGAAATCTCTAAAGAAAATTTGCTCAGTCTTGAAAACTATTCTCAGGTGTGTTTAAGTGTCCTAAGTGGGCGCTAGGGTCTAGGGATTTAGAATTCAGCTCTGCCACAGCAAGCCCGGAAGCTCCAGCCGCCCCCAGCGCACCCTCAGCTAGGCCTCCCTGGAAGCAAGCCTGGAAACCGCGGAGGGCTTTGCGGGAGGATAACTGCAGTGCCGCACTTCCCGGAGCTGTGGGGCACCGACCCTGCTTGGTGGATCATACTTTGAACAGCGACTGGGAAAATCCCTGCTGGGCCTAATCCACTTTAGGAACCTTAAACTAGGTGACACCATCTTTCAAAAGAGACTACTACTTTACCAGGAGAAATGTCATGGTCTAATCTTTAATGTTGAAATATTCATATTTCAGACTGTAGATTTGTTCACTTAATGATTTTTTCCTGATATGTTTCAACTAATTGTTTTTTTCTACTTAAGTAAATAAAATTTCTGCTGTGCTTCTCTACCTCAATTTATAAAGTTCACAGTTACCACTGTCAGGGGGGTTGCCTACCTTTATTTTGGCATTGCTGTTTCTCTTCCATTGATTTCAGAGTTTCTGCTTTGTATAGCTGATTCTGCTTTGTATGCTGTTTCTGTTTTGTATAAACCCAGTCTTTGCTTTGCATAAATGTATCCACTTCCTGTTTTGCCTAAATCCATTTTCTGCTTTTATAAATGGTTCTGGCAATAATTTAATCCAGTAAAAAGAGATCAATAGGTCAAAACTTCTATTACCTTCATTGATGTGCGAGCACATCCTTAATTCATTTAATTACAGACATGAAAGGGTCATAAAAATATGGTGCTCTACCAAAAAACTTGAATTTCATTTTTTGAGGCATAAGATTGGTGATGTTTTCCTATTTTGCTGGTTGTGCTTAATTCTCTATGAATTTTAAAGTCTTGTCTTAGACATTTGAGTTTTGAGCCCCAAAGAAGCATCTAAGGTCAGGGTGTTCCGTGCATCCCTGTATGTGTAGAGACCAGGGATGGAAATGTGCACTTTCCCTCAAATTGCTCTCTGGCTTCAATTCCATTACAAAATTCCTGGGTTAACCACGTGAATTTTCTCTACCATTTGCTGTGACATTAACTTATTAACATCAAATGACATTGGCCCCAAAGTGAGCTCTCCAGGTACACATTTGCAATCCATTCTTTCATGCTGATTCGCAATAGTTTATTTAACATAACAGGGATGGGCCAGGGGTTACTAACTGTTGTTATTAGTCACAGGGTTCTGAAAATAATAGCTTTATATGATGCTCTTTTGATGCACAAAAAAATCCAAAAATTAATATAATTTGTTAATCAATATTTTCCTAATATTCAGCTATCAGGAAGAAGGGAGAGTGGGGCTGCCACGTCTCAAGGATGTTTACTGACTTGTAGCAAAATACTGCCTTTCATGGAGTTTGTATGTAAGAAGATGAGTCCAAAACCCTACTTTATGATTTAAAGGCCATAGTAATCTACTATAAGTGAAAGACTTATACTCCATGTTAATGAAGTCTATTACATAAAGGAAATATAGGGCAAATTTTTAGTGGATGCTCACCATTTACAAACTCCATCAGACACTCCATCAGGAGAGGCATCTATTCCCTTGGCAGTATCCTTGTGCACTGAAACAAATATTTCCTAAGAGTCACTATGAACCTTTTGTTTTCCCCAAGGTGTGTTTTCTTTTTGTTTTGGTTTGGTTTTGGATAATGTATTATAGAAAGAGAGAAAAAAAAATGAAATATTCCATTTTTAAGAAATATTTGGAAGCTCAACAACCACATTTTTCCCTCCAGTTAAGTATTCCCATGAGCTAGAATAGCACATATTCGACAAAGAGACTGTGGCTTCTATTTTTGCCTGTGAGCTGGGTGGTCCAACTGGTTAGCGCATTGGCCTTTCTCCTCTGTATACTTTGATTTTAATAATAGCTTTGGGCATAACTGAATGGAATGTGATGGGTTCATTGTTCTACTTGTGTTTTAAACCCTGTGTATAGCATTTACTTTAATTTACTGGGGATATTGGATATCAGGGTATAACTATTTTTGCATAATTAATTTTACCAAAATAATTAAAATCGAAAAGAACATTCACACTGATCATAAAATATATGGCATCCCTTGCTAGAGCTGCTGTAAAATTTCCAGTTAAGTTAAGTTTTGTCAGTATATTTTCTTTTCCTCAGGAAAACTTGTGGCACTTTCTTCTTATCTGCTTATGCATAACCACGTAAACATTTATAACGTATCTAGAAATCAACATGAAGGAGAGACGAATGCATTCTGCTTGGAGATAGGGATAGAGTCTCAGCATTTTTGTCTTGTCCTCAAATAAAATGCTTGCAAGTCTAGCATTAAACTTAGCATTACGCAAGATTCCTCTAAACCAAATTTATGACCCCCTGCCAGACACTCTCAGTCGCATGGTGTGATTATGACACTTCTCCCTAGATCAGGAGTGCCTCTATCCCAGCTGCTAGTCATGCTAGTCATGTTGTAGACTGTATGTCCTAGCCTGAAATATGTTTGAAACTTGCCATTTTTGGCTTGTCTACAAAACAAAAGAAAGAAAAAGCCATAAAAATAAAGCAAGAACTGCCAACATACACATACACACAAAAAGAGATGATTAATGTATTTCATCTGCTAATATGTTGCTAAGACCAGTAATATTTTAAAAGGACCTTAAATGAAGACTGGTATATTTTTGAAGGCCTGAAGTTTATAAGACTGAAGTCTGCACTGAGAGCAGATAAAGGGAACTGTGGAACAGATGTTTGGTAATGTTTCACTGAATTTGTTTAAAGCAGTTGAGATGAAATGAAGCCTGGCCTCCGTAAAGGAGGGCATTAAGGAAGTCATGTGCTGAGATCCTAAAGGAAAATGCTTGTTCTTTGAATTCTCAACAATCTCCACCATTGGACTCAAAGGTATTTGTTGAGTATTAGAAGGTATTAGAAGATCGGGAAGAGTCACATCTAGAAATGTATTTATTTGCTTCTTCATAAGAAGAGAACTTAAGAAAAATGCCAAAGGATACATTTCACTATTTCTGATCGTACTTCTCTGAGTACCTTCTTCTCATGATCTTCATAGGTGGTATCAGTTTGCACAGCTAACACCCAGTGGAGATGGAGACCTTCAGAAAGCACCTGCTGTCAACAGAGATGGAGCTGATCCTCGTTGCTGTTGCTGCTCTGAGAGCAAACAAGTCAAATTCTCATCTCTTCTGATGAAGTACACTGGGAGAATATCAGTAGCTATATAACAGAATACAAATAGTACTTATGTATCTTGAACTAATGGAAAGTACAATTTCAGCCTTCATAATTATCACATCTCTAGTCCAGTGATATTAAAATTTCACTTGTGAACTTAAAGTGATAGATTGACATGATTGACACTCTTGATTTTCAAGAGTATTGAGCATCTGTAATTCTTACTAACCTCTGTTTCTAGTGTTTGCTTTCAAAAAAAAATGAAGTAGTATGCAGATGATGTTGTTCTCTGCCCACAAAAAAATGCATCATCTCTGAATCATAATATTCTAGGCTTTCAAAGAAAACAAAAAGCAAGATTTGTTCAGCATGGGGGCATGGGACTCTGCCAAGTTAAGAGACTTAGCAATAATGAAATAAAGAACTGGAATTCGGATAAGTTGGTTTTACTACTGTGGGTTTTTTTAAGAATATAAAATAACCATAAAACTAAACAAAACAAACGAGCTCTCTGAGATAAAGACTACTGCAGTGACATACTGGAGAGAATTTTGGAGTGTTTGCAGAATATTCAGGCCACAGCCAACTGTATGAAAAATTCATGCAGAAAACACCTAAGGAAAGTCTGTGTATTTCCATTATTTTTTATTGATTTTATATCTTAAACTTATTGTAGACCCAAAGAGTATATTTTTTATTATAGTCCCATATAATAACATGTTTCCGATACTATATATTGTTTTGCATCCATGTTTCTGGTAAAATGGAAGACCTTTATTTAGTGCACAAAAATTCATACATTGGCCGTTCAAAACACTACCTGAGAAGTGCTCAAACTGCCTATGGTACATGATTAGCTCATATGAGACATACTGTGAACATATTTATTGTCTCCTGATTGCATTTTTTTTTTTTAATGTATCTAGTTGGGAGAAGGACATCTCAATGCATTCAACGCATTCTGTCTTTATCATGACTTTGCAGTTTATGTTACATACGCATTGCAATAGGTTTTATTAAGTCCCCATTCTATTCATGCAATGTTATACTGGACATGGTTTAGGTCAATCCCAAGCCTTTATTTGCATTTTTGTCATGCCTGTTAGATAAAAAAATTTACAAAAACATTTCTAACTAGATTTTATGAGAGTTCTTAGTGTATGCAACTTTGGAGTCAAATAGATACTTCTACTTGCTTCTTTCTTCCTTTCAGGTAGAAGATCATGTAGATTCTATCAAAAAAAAAAAAAAAAAATTACCATCACCATAAAATCATAATGGCCTGACTTATAAATTAGTCTTATTTTATCTCTTTAAATTGCCTTCATGCCTTCATATTAAAATGAAAAAGGAATTATCATCGTTCATTACCATTATTATTATAGTTCATTATTTTTAATATAGTAGCACGTAAGGGGAAATTATTTATCACAGATATATATTGTAACTCCCACCCACACTTTCCACAGTTGCTGATATATCCAGATAATTTAATTTAAACAAGATGAAATGAGACCTTTTCTCAGTGTGAATGCAACTCACCCTTTCACAGACTCAGCAGCAATATAGTGGAGGAATATTTTCACATTTGCATGTACTGTTTTCCAAGTAAGCAGCCACTGCCTTTTGCCTTCATGATGGTAACTGCCCTACAGACACAGATCTCAGGCTGCCCTCCAATGCTCCAGTTTTCAGGTTTCACTTCCAAGTGAACAGACATTTAAAGGCTAAATCTGTAACACAACAGATGTCACTTGGGAAATGTGAGCACGGCTGTTTGGGAAAGAAGAAAGAAAAACACAGTTTCAGCAATGTGCTTTATTAATGTAGAATTCATTGCATTGCGGTCTCTGGAAAATAAATTATTTAAGTTGAAACTTTTTTTTTTTCAAATTTTGCTTCATTTTTGGGATTTACTTTCATGAATGTAATATTCTAAAAGATCCTGAAATCCAGAACTATCAGTCAGAGTCATCCATATCTTGGTAAAAACATTTGGCAGACTCAAATGTTCTGACTGTTTATATCTAAAAGCTGATGCAGAGCTATTCTCTTTCAAATTTAACTACATTTCTGCTTCTTTCCAAGAATTTTTTTGGGGGAAAAAAAAAAAGGCCTCATCTGTCATAAATAATCATACCGGATCTTTGACATATCCATGCAAAAACTTATAATATTACTTTTCCCTCAGGAAAACACTCCAGTTTAATTAACATTGTTGACTAACAGCAGAAATCTTTGTAGCCTAGACTAGCTATAATTTATTTTTATTCCTAAACTATTACCCTAATTGTTTGCATAAATTGACAATACTACTCGTTACCTAAGATAAGCCTATCTTTCAGTCTCATAATCTGCTGAATTTGCAGTATTTAGCCAGAACCACTTTCCTTGACCTTTTGCAATTAAATCAAAATTCTTCAGCACTGTTCTATAATTATTTCAGACTATATACTCCACACAGATGGAGAAGAGCCCTGATCAATCACAACAGAAGTACAAAAATTATGCTAATTGGTTTGATTTCTTTATACTTCTTACAAAGGAAAAATGATTGTTTACATAGCAGATTTACAAGAGTATTTTGCCTTAAGTATCATAGCTTTAACTATCACCAAAGGTATTTTGACATTTGGACTCTCAGTTTTGCTACTCTGCCAAAGAGAGCACTCTTAAAATGAGTTATTTTTGCAAGAGAGAAAAAATCATTGAAAGACAGGAAAAAATGGATCGTCTGCATACATACTGCCAGCATGATTGCCAAATAGTGGTATTTATCCAAAGGTTTTCAAAAGTAATTTTAAGCTCAAATTAATTCCTAAAAAGGCCAAAAGTTGCTGGCAGGTTTTTGATTTTAAAATAATCTGGGATAAATTAGGCAATCTGAAAAAAGCCAGGATGCACTCTCTGCAGACAGAAAAACTAATTGCTACCACCTCATAAATATCATATTTGAAGCAAATCTCTCTTCTCAACCGACTCAAGCTCATGGGAATCCTCTTAGCCAGAAACCTGGGCAAGGCACGGAGCTCTGTAAGATGTTGCTCCTGTAAAATTACTATAAACCATGGTCTTTCTTATAAAAGTCATCCTTAGAAATTACCCTCTCTAACAAAACCCAGCCAGCTCAAGCCTTTCCAAGTGAGGCTTTTAACTCTGCAGACTCCAGAATGCCCCAATCAGAGCTAAGCACCCTTTTTGCAGCCCCCCATGAGGGACAGCAAAATTATCTCTAAAATCACCTGTTTTCTGCATACTGCTGGTTCAGAGGCTGTGACCTACCACCAGCATTAGCCAGAGGTGCCCTAAGTAACTAACCAGCAAGCAGCAGGGGCATCTCACCACCCACCAAGCAGAAAGCAAGGCATCTGTGTTTCCCAGGTTGCCTGTGTTAGCTGCTTCATGACCTTGAAAGCGTGCACGCTTAAAGAAACTAGTGTACTTCACATACATTTGCTTCTACATTGCAGAGTAAACTGAAGCATCAGTAAATAAAATCATTAATTTTATGACACCTCAGAGAATATTTATATTTTCTTTCTTTCTTCTTCACCCATCTCTCTTTGAGGTTAAAATTCATGCCAGTGAAGAGGACCCACTTAAAAATTGAAATATAACCTCACATGCATTTATTTTATTGAAAAGTGAATATTTAGTTGAATTAATTTGCTAGAGTGAATTTGCTAGAATTCATTCACTCAAATCTGAGCCTGTTTTCAGTCATTTACTATACCAGTGATTTTACGTGACATTTCCTATCTACTCCGTGCTGGTTCCTGTCTTCTCCAAAATGGTTTCTCTTCCAAACCAGTACCTAAAGGCTTATCCAGCTCTAACTAGCAAGTTGTATAGGCAATGCTGTTATAAAAATCTGATCAGACACTTCTGAAGAGCCACTTCATGGCCATCTCCTCAGAGGCTTTTGGTGCAAATGCTGCTCCTGGCTCTGTGCTCCTGCACGCGGCTGAGCTGTGCTGAAATGGCATCTGTGCCACCGCAGGTACCAGGGAGCATGGGTTAGATAAAATCCTGGATTTCCTCTCTGAGGAAGCACCCACATAACCCTGACCACTGGTTCAGCGTGGGTTTAGGCACCAAGAAGCAAGCAGACACCCCATTCACACACAGCCTGACGGGCTCCCCATAACAAACAGATAAATTATTAGTCCTGCTGTAAAGGGGCAGCACATCTCCTCGCAGCTGTGCTGCAGCCCTGTTAGAGGGAAGCAACAAATAAGGTAATCTCTTAGGCTTATGACCAAGATACTGCTAAGCTTTCTTCACCTGTTTTGTAATGATTATTTAAACTGAGCTGATTGTAGGAGGTGAGTCACTATATGTATCATAATTTCCTAAATTTTTAAGTGAGTATTTAAAAGTTATGCTCTAGAATTATCTGTGCATTCCTGCTCACTGCTTGCATATTTACAGACCCAGTCCCTCGGTGAGCTCCCCAAGAAACAGCCTAATTATCTTCCAAGCCAAGCAAGGTATTCCAGTTCTATGGAGCTGTATGCTAAACAGCCTCCTCTCTGCTGTCACTCTGCAGCTTTAATGTTACTGAAACTGTCAGGCAAAAATTGCTTTTGAATTAGCTAGGAGCTGCAGGAGAATGAAGGTGACAAAAGACCCATGCTAGTGTCGATCACAGAGGGGAAATACAGTTGCATTTCAGCGCATATATAAGACTCTGCCCTAATGGAGATATATTTCTCTCTTCTAGTCCATTTGATGTTTTAAAAGAGTAACTGCAAGGCAGAGAAAGGCAACAATGAAAAAAAAAAAAGTCAAATGGACGGAAAGCTGAAAAGTTTCTCTCAATCTGTTTCCCATTTTTATCAGCTGCTTAGTATATTAACAATTATTGTAAATATGATCCATATACTCACTATTACCTAAGTACCTTGGAATCCTTCATGCATTTATCCTCATAACACCTGAGATTATTCCCTTTCAAGCAGGGCATCAAAGCACAGAGGACTAAGGTACTTGGGATTTTGATTAACGTCCCCCGTCATTTAGGTATCTACGTCGTAGCCGAGACTCCATAAAGTGAGACTGTCAGTAAGATCCAGCCAATGGATCCCAGGGCACGCTTCTCACCACTAACCTGACCAAAAATAGGTGTCTTATTTAGATTGAGGCGAGTTTTGCTCACAAGTTGTTATCTATCCTCCAGATGTCTAAACGCATAAAGAAAAAAAAATAATCCTTGAAGGGTTCAGTTGGAATTCAGACACCTCTTAACAAAGGAGAATGAATAATTCCAGTTGTATTGCTGCCGGTTCTGAGGTTCCCAAACAACCCACCCACATCCCAATCACACACTTGATGCACTGGCTTGTATACATTTATTCCCAGGAAACTCTACAAAGACACATTTTCTTCAGCCCCATGTTTCCGGCTTTCTCCAGCCCATTAGCCGGGTAATTAATTGCATTAGTAAGGCTCTGTGCACCAGGCAGTAGGAGCTGCCTCACAAAGCCAACTCGAGAGGACGATCACGTTACTGCAGCTCCCTACATCTCGGAGCAGTTATCTTCTGCCCAGGCAGCTCTAGGCAGATTCGTGCCTATTTGTTGCCTGTGCTTCCACTGGGATTCAGACACAAGGCGTTTTCCCAACTCCATTCCCAGTTAGTGTGGACAGAGCACTCCCATTAGGCACCATTACTGCAGGTCTGCTTTCTAAATGTCTTGCTGAGTGTTCACCTAAATACCTAGCAGCCAATGTGCTCCAGAGCTACCAGTACCATTTAGTTCTCAGTACCTCAGATTTCCTATTATGCAGAGGATCTGCTTTTTTTTTTTTTTTTTTTTTGACAAATTCACACAGTTATTTTGGGGTCTCAGCTCATTCTTGCAAAGTTCTTGGTGAAGGAGGTAGAAACACTGATTGCTTTAACTAAAATTAAATAGCTTGTGCCACAACCTGAAGTATTTCCTCAGTATTTAAGTAACAATGCATGTGTTTCTGTCTAAATACCTACCGAGTTTCTGTCTTCCTGTATTCAGAAGCAATGACGGTCACTAATTGCTCTTCTCCTCTCAAGATATCAAGCAAAAAAATGCAGTGTTTGTTTTGCCCTTGGGAACACAGATGCTACAAATACTGGCCAAAGATGCTTCATTGCAGGGGAATTTTGCACTTTCATATCTTTAAGGATTCAAATATAAGATATGGCTTACATTGGCTCCCAAAAGATCACAATAATGTAATGGGGCAGCTAAACATCTCCCCTCAGGATTCACAGATGCCATTTAGATTGGCAGAGACACCATCACCTACAGCAGTTATGAGGAAATACAGGCAGAGGACAGGATGATCCCAAGTCTCATTCCCCAAGGTAGCTAGGGACCAATGTAGGTAGGGTCTGGTCAAGCTCCCTGCTTAAGCTGTTCTACCCGATGGGAAATAAAGACATTCTCTGTTCCTCCTGCATGCAGAAACCTCTACAGCAGCGGAGCTGTCTGTCTTTGCTAGCTGCTTACCAAGGCTGTCACTTCTCTTCTGGCCCAAGCACTGCTACAGAACAACCACTATTTAAATTCTAAAAATGATTTGGGGCCACTTATTTTCTTTCTCTTTGACTCTCTTATTCTCTTCCTCTGAGGCACTGCTGCAACAAAAAATTAATTTGCAATTACAAAATGAGACAGATTCTTGGCCGCAGGCATGATTTTCTTGGCCATGCACAGAGGCTTTGGGGGAAAGGTAGCTCCAAACAATAACAAAAAAAAGAAAAAATAAAATAAAAAACACTAGATAGAATTCTTTCTCACCAACACATAGTATACACTGTATTAAAAGAATCAATATTTACCATTCTGATTCCCTATTCATGAACATAGCCAATAAGAGCGGGACACTGTGGTTGCTTATTACCTTAGAAATACTACAACAGTTTCTGCATATTTAACCATCAAGCCTGCATTAAAAATTAATGATGTCTTTTCCCACACACTGTTTCAGCTTCTCTGCATTGCATGTACCTGACAATTAGTGGAAGATTCTGTGCTGAGTGGAGGAGACAGAAAAACAATAAATTTTCACATCCATAGCTCACTGCAGCTATAGAATTCTCCCTCTCTCCTCAGCAGCACAAGCTTATTAAGGAAAAATCTACTCTGTTTATTCCTCGAATCTCACATTTCTTCAGCTCTTCTGAAAATAATACATTAGATCATATATTCAAATTAAACAGAATTCATTTAAACGTGACTTTTGTTTAAAGACCCTAATAAACACATGGCAGCATAATGGCATTAGTGTTTCCCCTCCATGTAATTTCCAGACCAATTTGGGTTATAAAGAATTATGCTAGCTGATATCCCTCTGCGGACTTTTTGAGTAGGTGAATATAGTTTCAAACGAGCCAGGACTGGTCAGGAATTTGTAAGAAATTAAACGAGCAATTAGATTGAAACAAATATGTTTTGGAAGAAGTCAAAATAAAAAAAAAATTACATGCAGAAAAGAAAATAATTTGGTTTTGGCCAAAGAAAATGTTTGAATGAATATTCTTTTGGATCAAATGAATGAGTTTTTTTGTTTTGTTTTGTTTTGTTTTGTTTTGTTTTTAATCTCACTGATGGTTTTGGTGGAACAAAACATGTTTCAAAAAACAATAGTTAAATAAAAAAAAGGTATTCTTACCACTTATTACCACATATTTCACTCTTTTGCAAAGAGCAATCTTCTAATAGTTTTCAGAGAATTAAAGAGTATCTTTGGAAAAATACACAGGAAACACCTTACAAAATGAATCATTCTACCAGAAGGGTAATGAAAATAACAAGCAACTGTGTTCTACTCTTGGGAAAGGATGTGAAAACAAAACAGTGCAGCTACAGGTGCTCTTTATCTTTCTGCACATGAGCACTTTTAATGAAGAGGGCAATTCTATTTTGAATCAGGACTAGAAACACTCCTCCTACACACAGAACTGAACCTCAAATATCATGCCAGAATCTTAAAGGAGAAAAATCTAAGAGGCACAGATAGAAAACACCAATTGCTTGACCATGCTAGCTGCTTTTTACTTGTGGGTATAGAGTATGGAAAAAATGGAGACTCATTTGTAACAGAATTTGGTCACTCATAATAATGGAGTATTTGCCTTGAAGGCCCTTTGTGCAATGACAGACAAGAAGAGTTTACAATTCATACATTTATTTTAGTCATATGATATTTATTTAAATTGTTACATAGGAATAGTTTCATTGAATAAGACTTCTAATCAGATATTTTCCTTCTCTGTCTCTTCCAAACAATGTTCATAACTTTTTGATGTTCATACTTTAGTTCCCACGCTCTTCGCATGATGAAAATTGATTTATGTACAAAATTATTCTCTGAAAGGCACCTCAATAAACATCACACCTTGTGTTTATTTGCAGGGCATCACTTGCGCAATTTGAAGCAAGAGTGGGGACTATACAATGAACACAAGTCGTCAAGAATAATAATTATAAAAGAGGAAAAATAGTCTGGCATATGAAAGTTTCTTCACTGCTCCTTAGTGTTGCAACCTCTGTCTCTCACATTTTCCAACTCCTTGAAACTCCTGTATACGTATCTGTATCCTTCCCAAAGTCTGTGATCCATCCAACTCCAACTAGCCATGCTTGAAGGACATTTATAAACTATTTTATAACATGGCATGATCTGTTCCTTGTAGGGATAGTCACTGGCCATTCAGATTGCTCTTTTTGCCAATATTTCCAGTTCTTGATAATGATGCTAAGTAGCTTCCAGAAAAAGTAGCCGCTTGGTTACATCCATGTTTGGTTCCTTCGCAGATGGTCTTCCTTTCAAGACACTCCAGATGACTCCCCCAAAGTCGATGCTGTACCATGCATACATACACTTACACATTGTTTTTGAGAACACACTTCACCAACCAGCTTTAATTACTGGAAAGTAATTTTACCCCTCCTGTAGCCAACAGGTTCATTTTTCTGGGGAAACTCCTGCTTCTCAGAACTGTTTATGAACTTCATGATCATGAATGCTGCTGTTAGTAGAAAGCTTTCCATCAGCAGCACTGACAGCCATCTCAGAAGCAATGACTTTCAGCAGCAGATGTTTGAACACAAGATCGTCCTCTCTCTTAGCATCTCTCAGGTTCTGTTGTTTCTGGTTCAGGTTGAGGTTTTGTTTCGTGTTGCAATCTGCAGATTATGTTGTTGCTCTTCTTCTCCTCTGTGTTTTTTTAGAAGAAAGAAATGGGAAAAGAAAGCCCAGAGGAGCAACTTAAACCAGGATATCACTTCTTTTACTGCACCACACTACCAGCGTTATCATGGCACATGTCAGCATGACTGGGATCAATATCAGAGTTATGAGAATTTCATCTGGCGGATCTTCCCAGTGAACTTTTTCGGAAGTACAGTTTGAAAAGAACTGTTTATGGATTCCAGTGATAAAACCCTCTGCAAGGGGGTTTGGCCAAAAGCAGCTTGCATTGTTGGCTTCACGTTCTGTGCACTGGGTAAAGTTGTCGTAATACCTAAGAAAAGAAGACAATGAAGAGAGTTTAGGCAAAACTCATGTATATAACTCAAAGCAGACTTCAATGGGTACCATGCGTAGCATTATACCCAATGGGTAGAAAATCTGTAAGATTCAGTCTCTTGTACAGGTAGTCTGTTAGAGGATCTCTGTTAGAGGATCCTGAATGGAAGTTATGGGTATCAAACCCAAGGCACCGAGTCAGACCAAAAGATTCCAGATGAAATACAGGTATCCTGGAAGACCAGGAGTCAAAACCTGGCCTTGGGGTGCTTATGCTATGGACAGAACTTCCTAATTCTGCTTAAACACTGCAGAATTAAAACCTCTTCATAGAGGCAGCTACAACATTACAAAATATACAGTCAAATGTGCCAAGAACAGTACAGTTTAAGCAAAATACAGATAACTCATGCCCCATCTGTCACCAGACAGGAGGCTGTGGCCAAAATGATGATGTGCTGCTGGACCTAAGCCACAGCATGCAGTACTGTGTAATAATTCCAGTTCTGGTACATCCTTTAGCAATAATAACACAATGTGAAAATAAACAAAAAAGTGAGCTTTTGACAACTTTTCTCTTTTTTCCCAGCTCCAACAAGTGCCCAACTGGGGGAAAAAAATCCTACTTAAACCTATTCTTAATACTCATGAGAGATTGGGAACTCCCTGAAATGTGTAACACTTGAGTTCAACAGAGCATGTGCTGGAACTTACCTGGCCAAGGATAACTTGTATTTATGCTATGAGAATTGGCTCTCCCTCAGAAAGAAAAGGAAACAATATGACTAAATAAGTAATCGCATGGGTTTTGTGGTTTTATCATAAGCCAGGAAAATTCAGGAAGGGAACTGAGTATGAGGGAGGAGATCGGAAATCAAGAAGACAAGGACTGTCTGGTCAGGACACGAACAGGGGAAGAAATAAGGAAGTTGAATATTGTCTGTTGCATCTTAAGCATTTTGCTCAGTTCTGTGTGACTCAATAACCTCACTTCAAAGGGAAAAAAAATAGAAAGGAGAAAGAGGAAAGGAAAACCCACTGATGCCTCAAGGGATGGTATTCTGCGTTGATATCTGAAGGTCCTACCTCATTTTCAATATGCATAAATGCAGTAACGCCTGGTGAACGACCCCTGTTTATGTGAAGCACCACCAGGGACTTATGCAAGACTTAGTCCTTTGCTGTGAAGTAACGGAGGAGAGACAGTCTGTGTGCGGGTCAAGACTGAAATGACATCCACTGTGCCTGCCTGTCTGAGGAGACATGGCCCAGGCTACCACCACCTAGGCTGGGAACACGGCCTGCAGAGTAATCCTCAGGGTTGTGTCCTCATCCGCAGAGAGTTTGCACCAACAGCACTTTATTCACTGGCAAAGACAAGGGATGATCTGACAAGTCCACATCCAGATGCTTTCCCACACAGATGCCTATATACACAGTATACATATATCTTAAGCAAAGCAACTAGAAAGGAAGCTTTTGTTACAGAGCCAGAAACCACAGGGAAACAACAGGAAATAAGCTAAAAATAAAATACAAACATTATGGGTTTGTTATTTTAATAGCACCATTCTTCCAAGCTATCCCGTAGCATCCATCCTTTTTGTCTCTGGACTAAATTAGGATCTATAGCTGTCTAGCTGAACACAGGAGAGACGGTCCCAAAGGACCTGGAGAATAATACGGCTAAAGGGAAGCCTGGAGGAGGCGGTGGAGTTCGCACCGCGTTGCCCAGGCAGGTCAGTGCCCCGTCCAGCACCGACACGGGGCAGGAAGAGCTGGGCTCTGCTCCAGCCCTGCTCTGCGCCACGCTCCGGCAAGCGGTTCCTGTCACCCATGGGCCCTTGGTGTCCCCACGTCCCCCCGTGCCGCCTTCAGGTCCCATCTGTTCCTGCAGAGTAACAGGCACAAGAAAAAAAATCTTTGTGGTCTGCAGCGGCTTGATATAAATGGACCCTAACCAGGAAAGACTTCAAGCCAACTCCCCCCCCGCCCCTTTCTTTTTTAAAAATCCTCTAACAAGTTTACTATTTTTTCCAGAATTCTATAGAGTTTTGTCATAGAATGTCAGATCATAGAATCATAGAATCATAGAATGCTTAAGGTTGGAAGGGACCTCTAGAGATCATCTAGTCCAACCCCCCTACACACGCAGGGTCACCTACAGCAGGTGGCTCAGGACTGCGTCCAAGCGGGATGGCATGAACACTTCAAATTTCCCCTGATACTGAGTGTCAAGTACAGCACAGATAGAAAAAAAAAAATCAAAAGATTAAATGCTTCCAAAATGCAAGATAAAAATAATGCAGTTACGTTGATTTAAAGACTGACTCTCTAGGAGCCAAGATAGAACATAAATATTATCTTAATAGTTTGAATTCCTCATAACATTCATTTAATTCTCTCTAAAAACAACAGAAAAAAAAACCCTGTTACCTGCACTAGAACTGTTTTTTTTTTCAGGCAAATATGAGAATGTAGACAAAAATGAATAATCCAAAATATTTGGGAACTATGCATCTGCAAGCAATACTCCATTCACTTAAATATTTACGTAATTTAGTAACTCAGAGCTTTTGCATTGCAACAGAAGACTCCCTTAAAAAAAAAAAAATCCACTGCCTGGTACTGGGTAACATCCACTTCAGAAGGCATCTACTGAATTTTAATTCCTACAGTGTGGGCGTTTTATACTTGATCAATTGTTTTGCAAGGCTTTTGTTTGCATTTTAAGAGGGAGGTAGGACTTAATAGCTATTTAATGCCAATTTAATGCCCCTGCGCTTGATTCTCTTATGTCATGCCTAACTCTCCTAACTCAAATTGTAAAGGTGAGGGAAGGAACCCCTTTCATTCTGGGTAATACATTACCTCTCACAGTGAGGCCTCTGACTGGAGGTACCGTAACATAAATACATAAAAGAAATCATATGTTTTGTGAAAGGAAAGAAGTAGAAATGGCATTGTGTACTTATAGCCAGAGCAAGTAATTGGAGGGCAAGAGAGTGTAAGCACCAGTGCTTCAGCCTTGGGGATTAGAAGGAGGTGTGGGAAGGTTATTCTTCTCTGCACCGAGTTGAATTTTCAGCTCTCTTTCAGGCTAGCTGCAAGGGTCAACAGTCAGTCAGCACGGATATATACTGGGGCCAGGCTCGCCAAGTCTCACATAAGCTCTGTGATCAGCGGGTTGAAAAATTAATGCAGCCAGGAGTTTCAACTCAATTTAGTAGGTCAGTACTGAAGGACAAAAACTAAGCAGAGGCTGAGCGCTGAAATTTGCATTAAAATCTCTTCTCCACTGGTATGCTCAGGAGAATCACTGAGAAACCGACTGTTTGGTCATACTGCATTTGATTGAAAATATTCATTGTCAAAGGAAGATTAAAAATAGCTAATTCCTCTTGAAGCAATCTCTGGGCTGTAACACATTTGTCTGAAAAGACTATATCCAGTACTTCAGTGCATGATGCTATTTTGAGAGGACACCTTTTCTCCTGTACGTTATGCTTCCACTAAACCAGATAACAGCAGCCTTATGGTTCATTTTTGTAAAAAAAAATAAAAAAGGTAGAAATTTTATTTCGTGAGTTATTTTACCTATGGAAAATGTATTTATACCTGTATATATGACCAAAAATATGGGCAGGGGGTAGGAATGATCAGAGCTGCTAGCATAGGTATCTACCTGGATGGGACAGTGTTTTACTCAGAGAAACAGCTGGATGTATTTCATCTCACCCTTCTCAGAGCACCCATCACCCACCTCTTAAGACACAGGTCAGTCTAAGCAGTGATCTAAATTCCAACCCTAGATTCCCACAAGAGATAACATGGCAAGTTCTTTCTTGGTCTTCCTGACCAGCAGTTCCAGTAAGGGAATTTTGCTGTCTATCCAGCACTCATGTAGACAGGCCAGAGACTCTCTTTCCTCTCACATACAATCAGGCATGTACTAGGAGGCATGAATTTTTTACTATGCCTGAATGAAAGAGGTCAGGAATTAAAAAATAAAGGCCTTCACAGTTTCACAACCTCCCTTTATATTTATCAGCTTCAAGATTAGTGATACAATGTAATTAAAGTTATTCCTATCAAACAGCAAGATTATATACATTATCAGTTAATATTTATTATTTTCCATCTATTGAGTATTCAAAAATATGGGTAAAAAGTTCTTCTGAGCATAAATGGGGCTTCATGCAACTCTGGCAATAGATACTCCAGGGACACTCACTTCTGCTACTGGTCAAAAATCTAGAGGTGCTGTTCCAGGATACTACAAGCTATGTGGAATATTTAAATAAACGAACACATTTTGAACCTCTGTATTTCTCAGAAGGGGCAGAATTCCTCTTTTGCTATCTGATACCAATCCTCACTCTTGACTTGTTCTGCCTTTAGGCTTCAAACTTTTGGTTCAGTTGCTGCTTACTGGAGAGAAACCCTCCCAATTGACCCGAAAACCGCAAGCCCTGTAGACAACAGCAGCCCTCATGCAGCCCTCATGCAGCAGAAATACACATCCTCGAATCACAGGTTCCACGAAGAAATTTTCTTGTATGCAGTCACCTACTAAATTACATTTTTAAATGAATGCTGAGCCTTGTTATAACCCTATTTGTTTCCGCAGAATTATATCTGATATGAATCTAGCCAGCAATGTACTCTTCACTGAATAGCATAAAGGAATTAAGTAACTAGACTCCCAAAGATAGCTAATTCTATCCAGCTTGCTTTCAAGAAAAAGGTTGAAGTTCTCAGAAGAAGAAAGCTTATGCATCTTAAGCGAAATTACCATTCATAAACATTTTTGAATTATTATCTCTATTCTGAATTATTATCTCTTGATGCTTCACCATCACTTTAAAAGTGAAGCTTCAGTTTTGTGATCAACTATGAGCCTACAAATATGACAGAATGCTTCCAGGCCTTTTTTCATGCAACGTCTCTTCAAACGAATTTGTGGCCACATCTCACCATTCCTCTAGTCTCACATCACCTTTCGCCAAGAGGAGCGTTCTCATGGACACACTTGCACCGCCCTAGTCAGGCCCGATCTGCCGTTCTGCAACTCCAGGGTAGGATTAAGCCAAAGCAAATAATACACTACGAAATGCAAGGAAGGAAATCCTTGCGGAAAAAAATAATGGCAAACAATCCCTCGCTGGGTTAATGACAGTATTATAAAGTATAGTTTACTCTCACGCCACTGCATAATGGGCATTGTGACAGATTACTCACTTGGACTGAAAACAATAAATACATTCTGCTGTCCTTTGAAATAATTACAGAACTCCACCCTTGGCTTCACATCAACAGCCTTCTGGAAACGAAAAATGGTTGAATAACCCTAACTGGAAACTCCAAAATGCACAATTATTAGTAAACGCTTTTTAACTTCTTGAAGATAAAGCAAGAATATGTAAATATAAAGAACAACTCTAGATTTAAACAACAGTTTAGATATGTATCTCCCAAGAGCAACAGAATTTGCTATATTAAGGAAATGCAGAGCAAGGAAGGAAATGTAGCCTGACATCTAGTTTTATGATATAATGATCAAAAATTTAGTAGCACAGGACTTTTACCAAGCTTTTAGCAGCACTTCTGAGCTAATATTTACTCAGTGTTAAACAAAACCCATTCCTTAGGGAACACAGATTCTGAGGAGGAGTGGGTCCTTGCAGCCAATACGATGCCATAGCTATAGCAGCCCTATATAAACCTATTGTGTTAGACAAAAGTCAAAACTGTAGGAGGAGGCAAACCCTAATTCTGCAAAAACTTAAGTACGTGTATCCAGCTTCTTATGCACACCACATCACGAGTTAAGTGGCCTTCACCATCAACAGTGAGGTGTGGAGAAAACTGTATTTAATGTACTGGAAAAGCTAAATTGGTTCTCAGATGCTGTCACCCACCACATGAGATCCCATTTCAGCGGCAGGGAGAGAAACAGAGATCAAGAGAATATCCCGGGGAGGACAAAGGAAAACGCAGGACAGCCAGACCAGCACATGGAACTGGCATCGGTGAAATTCTGGTAAGCACCTGGATTGCAGTGGTTCATTCATGTACTGCGTCATCCACATACAAGTTTGTTTTGCTCTTTAGTGACGATTACACAGTTACAACACTACAGAGTCACCCTCTTCACTGTGATCCGTCTCAAGAGCTGTGGCTTTAAGTTAGTTTGACTACAGCACTCTGCTGTTGTATAAACAAGGAATTAGGTCAGAATACATTACACTTCATGAACTCTCCCGGGAGAAAGGCAATCTAAAGCGAAGCCGGCTGAACTACTCCAAAGAAACCCTTCTAGAACCAGCTTTCGGTGGAAAACATGTGCACATGCTCTTTTAGTGTGCTCAACATTTAGAGGGAACAGAGAAAAAAAATATTTATTTCTCCTTCATTATGAAACAAATGCTGCTGTCACAGAGTTCTTATGTATGTATATATATTTGTATTCACATACTTTAGCTTCAGTGGCCATGGAAAGCTAAATCTTTTTCCATCAGATTTTCTTGGAAAATCCTTCTTAATTTTTGAAAATATTAATGGGAGGGATCACTGAGGAGAACAACACCTGTGGGAAATTTTCAAGTTGAGGCAAATCTCCCTGTCCTAGTCCTACACCAGCAAATGTTGTAGTAACACTTGCATTTGATGGAAAACAAAATGGCAAGGGGGAAATGAGAAGTCATTTACTATTCATTGAATGCAGAAAGCAAACAGAATAGTTTTAAAAACAGACTTAAGTGTTGTAAGCAAATAAATAAATACATCTCAGTTCCCAAATCTTGAGGAAACATTAACCGTAAAATGATATTTGAAGAGAGAGTGTGACCAAGCAATATGTGGAGGAGAAACAGGATTCATTAAAATACAACTTTTTACTATATTGTACCTATCACCTTTCTTCTTCTTGGACTCCCACTGATGGGTTGTTTGGGATTTGTTCGTCTAAAATTTTGTGCTTCAAATTAGAAGCAGAGTTTAAGAAGGCAATCTGGGTCTGGAAGGACACAAGCCATTATGGGATATAAATTAGAGACAGATATCTAAAACTACTGAAATCTCAAAAGACAGGTTCTAAAAGCCCCATAGAAGTCTGCTATGTTGAAATCAATATAACACAGATGCCTAGGCACAGATGAATTCCCTATGAAGTATTTCTACACCTCTTTCCTTCTTCTTCTTTGGATGATTACTGATGTCTCTATAGCTGAATTTCAGATACAATCACTCAAAACTACTTGGAAATTCAGGTCACACAATACACAATGTGAGCTCTAACAACTACCTTAACAGGGGCGTGCATATATGTATATATATGCCATATATAAATAGTTGCATCCGTTTCAGAAGTCTTAAGACTTCTCAAACATAAGACATTTGTTATTTGATATGTCTTGTAAGTGTTAAAATGAAGCAAACTGTAGCTACATCAGTCTCTCATACTCAACCCTGCCATAAAGCACGGATTAAGCAAAGCAAAGAAAACCTTCCTCCACAATTTGCACAGTAAACGAACCAGACAAATACAATATATTTTCAGTTTCGCTGTACAAAATCTGCACTCACACATGGAAATATCTCTGCAGTGACAGTGAGAGACCAGATACCACTGAAGGAAGAACATACAGATAAAACCAGCTTGGATGACTGTAGAGTTTTGATTTCAATGTCAGACAGCAGTTACAAAATACTAGCTAAAATAAAACAATTGATTTCTAAATAGGGGTGAAATAGGGGGGAAGACAAAACAAAAAAAGCATGCAAGAGAGCTACTTCAGAAACTGACTTCTCTACACACACTTTTAGTAGTTACTGGATTTTATTGCAGCTTGTAGGCAAATAAGATATCGTTAATAGTGCCCATTTATCAGCTAATAGCCTTCATACATTAATTTACAAAGAAAGCGAATTATTTTACAGATGGGGAAAACTCAGTCTTAATAAGGAATCATGACTTGCTCACAGCAGTTAATGGCAGAGGAGGCCCCAAACCAGGGTCTCCTGGATTCTGGACCACAGCTCCAGATTGCAGTCCTAGTAAACATGTGGATTGGAAAAATCTGGGGAGCCTGAAGTGCCTAAACTAGATGCAAGAATGAAGCGAAGAGCAGAGTCCTCAGCGAGCAGTGAAACTATGAATGCCGGGCCCTGTTAAACAGGGATTAAGGTTCCTCATGTCTATCTAATAAAATGCAAGGTTTGATTCTTTTCGTGCAGTGGCAGCTGGAAATTGAGATACTACTGGGAGGGGCCAGCACACTGACATGCATACATGTATGAATATCCCCACACAGCACAACCACATGTGACTTAACCCCTTAGGAAACCAGGAGGTTGTCAGAAAGTAGCCTTTTACTAAGAGAAGGTGATGTTTCAAAAAAACTCAAGTTTTCAGCATTTGGGGATTATTTAGAAAAAGGAGCTGCAGAGCATGTGCCAAGGGGAAGGGAAAGATCCCTGAGCTGCTGTCGGCTATTTCCTCTGCACCTGGCTGATATACGTAAGAAAGGAAAAATACTCTCCCCATGGTGAGCACAAAGTTATACCTGAACAGGGATCTCAGGACACAAACAAGATTGCAACAAATGGAAAGTGTTCAAATGGTAACCTAGACATGAAAGATGATCATTTGGAAATTAAGAAAAGAGGAATTACTGCCTTTAATTCACCTAATTTCCTGGGTATACCACACTCCCTGTCCCTCTGTCCTGAGTACTCTCATACCCTGAGAGATTTGGTTTCCTGAGTGGAAATTAATGAGTTAGATCTCAGACAAGCTTTAGCAGCATCCTGACGTGGAGTACTAGCAGAGAAAGCTCTCAGAGCAATGCACAAGGTAAACTATGCCACCATACCAGAAATTTGACAAAAAAAAGCAGATGTGGGACTCATTATATTTTGCTTTGATCTCACTAATTCCCCTGAAAATATATGAAGCTTGTATTTTTAATCCACAGATCAAAAACCTCTCTACATTCAACAAACGACTTACCAAATTTAAGCTTTCTACGGTTCTGGGAAAGCTATAGGAAATAAATTTATGTTATGCAGAGCTTGCACATTCCAAAAGCTTGAAACTATACTTTTGAGATATGCTACAAATAAGTTCATAAAGATGAAGAAGTAAAACAGATTGAAGAATTCACAATACCTTTGCAGCTACTTTAAACTTAATTTTCACACCTACTGTTTCTCCTTTTCACAATTTCCCATTAAAATGATCACCTCCAAGGGCAGAAAAGAACGAGTCAGGAAATAACTCCACTTAAGAGCAGGCATATGAGTTCTGTCCCACAAAGCGAAATCTCCATCTTCTTAACATACACAGAATTGGAAATGTTCCCATTTGAACGTGGGCCAGAGGTCAATAGTATTTATTTGCTCTAAATAAACTGATCTTTCAGAAGTTCAGGACATCCAAGGTTATATGATGTACTGCTGTAGCAAGTGCTACTGACTGATGCTGTTTTCTGCTCTCTTCCAGGGCAATCAGCTTTTTTTTCCCCCATAATGCAGAAGCAACTTTGCTTTTGGAAAAACATACTGTGCTGCTAGCACAACTCTTTGGAGTGGCCAAGCCTCAACAAGGAAACAAATGCATACCAAAACACCGCGATCACAGAATCACAGAATGGTTGAGGTTGGAAGGGACCTCTAGAGATCAGCTAGTCCAGCCCCCTGCTCCAGCAGGGACACCCAGAGCACGGGGCACAGGGCGGCATCCAGGCGGGTTGGGAGGATCTCCAGGGAAGGAGCCTCCACAGCCTCTCTGGGCAGCCTGTGCCAGGGCTCTGGCACCCTCACAGGAAAGAAGTTCTTCCTCACATGGAGATGGAACTTCCTGTGTTTCAACTTGCACCCATTACCCCTTGTCCTGTCAGTGACCAGCACTGAGAAGAGCCTGGCTCCATCCTCCCCCTCAGGTACTTGTGCATGTTGACCAGATCCCCTCTCAGTCTTCTGATCCTTGGCAAAATGGTGTTGTCTTTCACTGGTGTGAAAGAGATGGGTCCTGTCAAACCATTAAAGACTCAATTAATCAGCAATTATTCCTTCAGGAACTAATCCTACCCCAGCTATTTAAAATGTAAAGGATGTTACCTGTTCTACTGGCAAAACAGCGTGGGATCAGTCAATGCTGAATCGTAGCAACAAGCTGCTAAAAATTTAGGTCTAATGAAACAAAATATTTCCACAGGACCAGAGTTCCTCCTACAGTCACATCTCTCAAATATCACAACCCTCAGATTCAACCACAGGAAAAACAACATTACAGCTCAACCACACACCTTAAATGTAATTCCTCAGCAATATTTTATTACTATTTAAATAATCACTTCCAAATCCAGACAAAAGTGGTGTGCTAGTGAGGAGGGCAGTAAGAAGCCTCAATTTGAACAGCCTAGCTCTTGTTCTCAAATAACTCCTACCTTGAGTACCATGAAGGAACTGTCATGAGAAAAAACTGTATTAACCTAGCCAGGCAGCAAGACATCATTTCTCAGAAACCATTCCCTGAAAAGAACTTAAGTAACTCTAAAACAGCAATTTTACTAGTCATTAGAGCTATACAATATGAGAATCAGAAAGATCCTCTTCACTGTAGATCAGTTTATATTCAAGTCAGTAAATCAATGCAGTGCAACACAGTTATACCAAGGTAACTTTAAATTAGCCACCCTGAGTATTAAAAGCATGTTCGCCTTACTCATGTGCACCTCAGAACAAGCTAATCCATCCCAGTTCTGCAGACAGCTTTGCTCAGCTCCATCCTCCTGTGAGTGGACTGGTTTCATACCCAGCCTATCTGGTCTACGGGAGAACAGCTGAGCTGAGGCTTTTATGTGGATGTGTTCACTGTGAGATGCCCGCTCTTCAGAAACGGGGTCCCTTCCCAACTCCGGAAGCAGTAGCTCACATGAGCAAGAAGACAAACCTGCTTGCCTGACTAATTCAGACCTTAGCTGCAGAACTGTACCAATAGGGAGCATCCCATCTTAGTAGCAAACACACGTTTTTTTTTTCACACTTCCGCAGAGTCACGTGTTCCCAGCCCTTCTTGGAAACAAGAGGAGCAAGGCTCACATCATCTAGACAGGTGATAAGTTTCCTTAGCAATCAAGTCCTATCCCATTTGTATTCAAAGCAATAGCATGGAAAATCTAAGGAATGCCATAGCAACGTTTTTACAAGATTACCAAGATTCTTTGTTTCAGGGACTTTTATTGTTCTCTCATCTTTTTTACCAAGAAGCAGGAAAAAAAAAAAAAAAAAAAGTGAAACAGAGAGATGACAAACTTGACATTCTTCTCTATATCTTCAAGTAAGCAGTGCCAGAGACAACAAAACTAAAGGATTTCAAATGGCCTTCATGAAGGCTTAATGTTGAATACATATTGTTCTAAAATACATGTTTGTTTTCCCTTACACTTGTCACTTACTTCCTGCTCAGCCTTGTTCTTTACCTCCCAGGTGAAATGTCAAACAGCTGGCTACGTACGCACAAACTTTCCATGCATGCAATAGGTATTTGCTTGCTAGCAGGGTGCAGCATACAGAAATATAGCTTAGGAGGGTGGTGAAAGGAGAAAATGTACAAAAGTACAAGAGAGTTCAATGGTGCAGAGCATTTAATTATTTATATTAAATATCCTAAGTGTGAGCATAAAGTTTTCTTGACCCAAGGGCATTATCCTAAACAATTCAAATTCAATACTGCTCAGCGTTGATTCTTCTTCAAGAAAAAGCAACAACTCTCCCTTCCAAAATCAACCTAATTCATACTAGAGTGTTACTTGGAAACTTAATCTGTCTGAATCTGGTAACATAGGTCCGAATGCTAAAGAAATATTATAGAAATGCTGAGTACTTCCAAATCTGCGTGATACAACACAGGTTTGTAAGGAAAAGAAAGATTTCTGAAGAATATTAAAAAATAATGGTCTAAGAGTTTTTGCCTTCTCTGGAAAGTCAGAATTTTACCAGTATCAAATATCTTCAATGCATAGCAAGCAGAATAACCTTCACTTTGACAGAAAGGACAGTATACAGATTTGTTATTTTATTCAAGCTATTATCAAGATATATCTTTAACAACTAGGAATTAGAACAGCCAAGGAGGAGAAGCGCTTATGGCAAACAGAATTTCTGCAGAAGCCTGGTCTTTCACTTAACAGTCCCCACCAAATATTTTTAACGGAGAGCAGGTAATACATAACTGCCTGGCAAGACCATCTATCTGTAACCAAAAAGCCTGTGTTAAAGGCAGGTGAGCTTTTCTTAAAGAAGTGAGAGACTGCTGCTAGAAAAAACTTTTGTTGATTAGATGATCTACTAGTCGATGGCCTTCTCTCACTCTCTATAGGAATAAGAGTGCTTCAACAGATGAGTAATGTCTCTCAAAAAAAAATAGGTCCACAGGCAAAGCAACTATGGAGATGGTAGCAGGAGCATCATTCCTTGTTAAACAAAGAATAAGAGATGCAACTCTCTCTTCAGAGAGAACTAAGTAAATGAAAAGAGCTGTTGGGGGAAGACTCTCAAGAACCTACTTCAAGAACCTCCCAGATAGTCACATCTCCACATAGGCTGAAGAGCTGCATCCACTTTAAGTTATTTTGCCTCTAAAGCTGAAGAGATCTTCAAGATAATAGTGTGTTTCAGACCTTCACATGCACACCTGCAAGGCTGACATGCAACTCCTGTAAAAATAAATTACAGAAGCTTCACAGATTCACATAGATTTTGCTTCAAAAGAGTTGCTTTTAGGTGGAGATTTATTTTCCCCTCTGCAGTTTGCTTTCCCAAATGCTTACATCAGCAAGGCTCCATCCATGTGACTAGTCCTTAACACTGAACTCTAAACACTGCACTTTGCATAGCGTTATCAAGCAGCTCTGTCAAGACCCATGTCCTGTTTTCCCAGTACTCATCAGATGCCTTTCCTGTTTCCACTTATCCTTAGGGTCTCACTTTCCTGCTGTCTGGGGCAAGCTTACCAACACTTTCTGTGTGAAGCTATGGTATCTTTAACACTTCTTCAGAGTAATATCTGAGTGGTCCCCAGCCCAGTGCAGCTCTCAACTAGTCATTTCCAGTGTCTTTCCACCCAGCTGAGCCAAGTGGACACACGAGCAGAAAAACATTGGCTCTTCTCCAGATCAGCACTACACAGCTGGGAATCCCAAGAGCAATTCCAAAAAGGCACCTGTGAACCTAGTCATGTTTCTGAGCAGGAGGCAAAAACTCAGAGAGGGAATAATAAAATAAGTGGAAACCTTCCTCATTCATTTCAGCTTTCATCTAAAAGCAACTGCTTCAGATCCTATTTTTAAAAGGATATTAAAGAATCCTCTGGTGGAATGGAAGCTGTTATTAGACTCTATTTAGCCTGAAGTAGCACAAGACTTCAAAACTCCACAGCATCATGTTTTAAAGAGGAAACGAGGAAGAGAAACACATGATGATATCCAACAATGAAATATAAATCATATATCAAAAAAAGTTTATGCTTAGAGAAATATCCACCGGTGTATATGCATAGAGTGAAAAAAATAACTAAAATATTAAAATAATTCATGCTTTTATGCATGAATAATTCTACAGCTATGTAAAAATTATCACTATAATTTCCACACACATTTTTTTTTGTAAATTTTCCAAAAATTGGAGATTTTTGTCTGATTATTCAAGGAAAAACTAGTTTCACATACACAGATAAAATTCCATTACAAAATTACAAAATCCATTTATTTGGGGAGGGGAGAAGTAGCTGTTTTCTGATCCGATCAGAAACAAAATAATGACAGTCAGGAATCAGGTGACTAATTATAGATCTTCCACTTCAAATCGTATGATACACTAGACTGTTAGTGCGCAGATGATTTCCACAGTTTTAATCAACATTCTAAAAAATTCCAGCCTGTCCCTTGACTATTCATAAACAAGAGCAAAATTCATGAAAAATTATCCTTAGAACCAGAGTAGCAATAACATTAAGAGAATTCAATGAGCAGCATAAAAAATCTGATGGGGAACTATTACATAAGTACAATGTTATATTTGAACATGAGCGTTGAAGGTACAATTGCACACCTTGTACATCAGAGGAGGATATTTTTGCTGTTTTTTCAAGGGTACTGCACACAAACCTGCTAGCAAATACTTAACAGAACACTAACATCATTTTGATATTGTCCATACTTCTCCTCTAGTCATCACAATCTCTCCCCACTCCAATTTATTTCAAGTGCAAGAAAAAACAGTTATGGTAGTAAAGAAACCTACCCCCTTCTTAAGCAACTTCATGTTGCACTGAGCGGCTTCTCTACCCTGGACTAACATCTCACTCAGACAGACTGAAGCAGACGGAACTACCAAAAGTCTCTTCCCCTTCCCCACCTTTAGCAATGCTTACTTGTAGAGGAAAATAGATGCACCTATTTTTGTATCTATTTTGTTGTTAATACCTAACACCTGTATACCACATGACCATAAGAGATAGGTATTAGGTATATGTACTCCTCAAGAATATAATGCAAAAATACACTTTCTTTGTCCTTTCCATTCTTCTTAACACATTCTGCTCCAATCATGGAAAAAATCCTTAATTTTATGAAGCTGCTGTACCCTTACGTATCATTTTTCTTAAGCCTTTCAGCCATTTCTTACATTGTCATCAAGTTCATTAGTGAATCCAGCATCTTCATTTTTCAGACTACAGAATACCCTGAAAAAGGTGACTAATGTCTTTAAGAATGAAGAACACTCCATTTCTTGTCTGAGAACTACTTTTTAACACTGAATTATATATTGTTTTGCAAGGGCAAATAGAAATGCCACAGCCTTGTCACTTAGCAATGTAAAATACTTCTTTAAAGTATCATTATATAATAAACTTCTATAATTGAAACAAGGCCCTGAACACAGAACAAATGGGTAGCATTAATTCATACCTCTTTGTGCTGTCAGCAGTTAACCACATGACTAATACCACATGTAGCTTGAAGCAAGAAAATCAATTTTTTTCCTCTGCTAAGTTAATCTGGGTTATTATATATTCACGGTTGATTCATTTAGAAAACAAGAATGTAGAAACTGTCTTGCAAAGCAAAACAGAAGAACCACAAAAGTTTGTATAGAGTATTCATTTTCATAACACAGATTTATTTTCTTTTTCATTTTCACTGCCTCTAAAAATAAACTATGCTTGATAGCTGCATTGCCTAATTGATACCAGTCTATCAATTATACCGTATTATTTTACCACCAAAATATTTAGACAAACGTGTTACGTATTGCTTATACTTAAATATGATCTTTCATAATAAGCTGCATAAAGATTGTTTTCTGTTACTGATCTTGCTGTAATAAAATTCAAACAGGCCCTGCAAACTGCTGAAAAGGCATACCAGCTGACACAGGGGAAATTTCATTAGGAAGTGCTTTCCAGCATCAGTTCTAGATGCTTTACTTTTTCTTTGCAAACAGTTTTACTCATTAGGATTACTATATTGTTCCCCACTGAACTATTTGTTAATTGGTTTGGTAAAGAAAGCACCAGCATACTGATCCAGCCCTGCAGATGCAAGCTACCAGCAATTAGTCCAAAGCATCTACAGTGGCAAACACTACCTTGCTTTGCATCAGCCTGGGAAATATAGAAATATTGACTTCTGCTGACCTTCACTTCACCAGTGTTGAAAATCCTCTCAGCATCTTCAGAAAGAATTTTTTCTTTCTTTTCTTTTTTTTTTTAACTCCTCTAAACAGTGACCAAATAAATGTTACAAATGTCAAAAAAGTTGGGAAAAAAAAAACACTTGAACAACTGGAATCTGATATGATGAACTGATGAACTTTCAGCTATTAGTGATGAAGAGGTCTTTTTTTTTTTCTCCTACTCAGTAGCAGGCTCAGAAGATCTTTCTCATTTCTCATATGAGCTAAACCTTTTACAAAAACTTGCAAAAGTCTAAGTAATTAGAAAAACAGGAAGGTTTGATTCCTCACTAACCTTGGAGAGACTAAGAGCAGGCATCAAGAGACCCTATTTTGACATGATACAGTCATTATTATCACACTGTCAGACTGAGAGTCTCCATAGTTTTAGTGAGAAAGAAACAGTTATCTCTGAAGAAGAATGAACTGCAATAATTTTCTCTTCTTTCCATTTCTCAGGAACAGTTTCCCTGAGTTAAGGTCTCTGTAGACTGGAATTACAACATGTGTTGTGCTATAAGTAACTAAAAACATCGTTTTAGTTCTCTGAATTTGAGTGTTTGGGATCTCCCATGTTTAATTCAACAGACTCCCAAAAGACTGGCCAATATCCCTTTATCCTACCCATTCAGCTCATTTAATGGAGCTCCAAAAAAAAAGTGCTTCAAAGCTTCTTTCTTTTTTTTCTTTTTTTTTTCAAAAAAAAAAATTTCAGTGTTTGGGCCTACAAAATCCACAAAACAGCATCAGATGAAAAAGTAATATGGCTTAGTTTGTAGCATAGCTAGTTCTACTACATGCTGCAGAACAAAGCGATAGTCTTGCATTTGTAATAAAAATGGTCTGTAGGCTTTCAGAGACTCACAAGTAGCAGTGTTCTTCATACAATCTTAAGATTCAGAAGTCATATTTAGAATACACCATTAAAATTTAATATCGACCAATGTTTTTGCTACATTTCTACATCTTGCAATGCGGCCACCACAGACCAATATGGGTATGCATTACCATAACTCTTCACTAAGAATTAAAAAAATAGAAACGAGTGTCCAAAGCCATATGCTTATTTAGTCTCTCACCTTGAATTATCAAACATGGATTTCATTTTCACAGAGATGAAGACTATAAGAAGGTTTTTAACTGAATCCCATGTAAACTAGGAATGATGAGGGTGGGAGATAATGAGCAAAGAAGGAAATCGTGGAGGGGGTAGGCAAGAGATTTGGGGGGTAGATGTAAGCAGAAGGGAGCTCTTCATCAGCAAAATGGGTCTGAAGTGCAAGGACCTCGAGCATCACCTGACGCGATGCACCCACAAGTGCCGAGAGACCTGCCAGCGCCATTGGGAAGCCACTGCTGAATAACCATATTTCAGTCCCTGCATCTATTAGGAGGAAAGCAATTATGTGGTAATAAATAGACTATTATTGCTGTTGGCCTGATAAATAATCCCAGTCTCTGAATTCAAAGTGACCACTTTATTCACATTCAGCAGGACATATTCTCATCTGTACAATACAAAACTAAGCAAGTATATTTGATGCAATGATAACAGAGATTCACCTGAAATGCAGCATGTCTTAAAACCCAGCCTCATTCAGGGAAAAGCTATGTCTTACCACAAACTTCACATTTACTTCGTAGCCAGAATGGCTGATTCCAAACAGCAGGTGAACGTACGTAATTTCAACACGGCCCAACATTGAGCAAACTGGTGAGATTTCACAGGCAGTAGGGTTCTTTTATTTTCAATTTTTAAAATAATAGATGGCAAACATTATTCTTCTGCCAATAAAAATGGTATTGTCAGCCACCAGCATGATAGCAACACAATTGCTCAAATATGACATTCTTTGCCATTGTTTTACTTGCTAGCACCTAACTGATTTATAAGAAGCTTTGCTTTTGAAATGAAAAGCATGAATCACAGAGGGAAAATAACAGGTTCTTGGGGGTAATTAGTATCAGCGTGTGTTTGCCACTGCTACCAAGCCCTCTAGGAGTTTTCAGAAGGATTTTTTTTAACACAAAATTGCTGTAAACTTTAATATTTGAAGAGGTGAATATGAAGGAGGCAGAGAGAAAGGATACAAATGAAAAATTATATTTCACTGAGAGCTTCAAAAAGACAGCAACTAGAATTACAGAGGAAGCTCCGAGGAAGACAGATGTCAGGTGGGCTCGCAATGCCAAGAGTGCCTGGAAGATTCAAAGGGCAGAGGAGGCAAAGTCCTCCTCCAAGTCAGCACTGCTCCTGACCTGTGCAGGATTCATGCTCTAGGTTTCACCACACCCAGGAGCAATCCTGGCTAGTTTTGTTCCCCTTAGTATGTTGCTAAAAAGGAAGCATTTACTTTGGCTGCCAAGGTTTGTTTTCCCATGCTACTTGTATCCATCTGTATCCATCGTAACATAAAACTACTGTGCAGGACCATACTAGAAAATGCTAGCTAGCATCCTAGCACAACAGTCCCTGATTCTCTGTAACTGAGCTTCAAACACTTTACTGCAAATAAACCACCCAGACATGGGGCCACCTAAAGTGCAGGTTTTTAAAACCTTCCTCCACAGAGACACTCAGCTAATTAAGAATTTCCTTCTACAAGGCCTGGGCAAACAAAACCAGGAGAGTCTATAGCAAGCTAAATAATGTTAAAATTTTGTTGAGAGGGGAGTCAAAAAAAAAAAAAAAAAAGTTACTCTACAAACACACACATAAGTTCAATCAAAAACAATTTGGAGAGCAGGCAACAACAAAGCAAGCTTTTCCTGTGCAAGCATGTTTCTCATTCATGACTTTGTCTAAGTTGAGGTACAATCAATGTACTAGTCTGCCTACCTGAATATAAATCATAATGCAAGTACACACACATGCCCCACATGGCACATACCTGCAAAGCGGTGGTAATGACGCAGGGGTCAGTCTTTTCTCCAAAATAACTACCAACAGAGCAAGGAGAAACAGCCTCTAGCTGTGTTCAGGTTAGATACTAGGAAAATTTTCGACACAGAAAGAGTGTCAAAGCACTGGAACAGGCTGCCCAGGGAAGCGGTCACCATCCCTGGCAAGGTTCAAGAAAAGTGTAGATGGGGTGCTTAGGGACATGGTTTAGCAAGCGTGGTATTGAAGGGCTTACAGGTGGACTCGATGACCTTGAAGGTCTTTTCCAACCATAATGACTCTATGAATCTATGGAGAAGAGTGGGACTCAATTTACTGCTCGGGATCATGTGCCAGCTACTCAAAGGTACAGCTCTTGGCAGGCCCATTTCGACCTCAGGACCCAGTAGGTACCGTTGCCTGTTAACTGGATCCGCACAGTCAGAGGTGCCTCGCTACCGCGAATGGCATGGAGGTGTCAGGTCAGGACCAGCACTCCACACTGAGAGAAGAACACACTGCATTCAGAAGCTCTTCTTTATTAATACCTTGCTGCTGTTTAATTGAACTTTTTTGGTGGTTTGTTTCCTTCTGTCTTTCATGACAGCAAATCACATACCAAAAGTCAGAATTAAGGCTTCACTGCTAATGTTAAAAAAAAAAAAAAAAAAAAAAAAAAAAAAAAGCCAAAGTTATCTATTTTCTAACTGTGAGATAATGTATGTCATTACAGGAAAGAATTATCTACACATCAATCATTGCCTCACCTTAGCTGCAAAATAAACCTAGTGGTTTCTCTGAAAAATGTCACAGTACCTTCTTCTTCTACAGATGTTCTCGTACTAGTAGCTGAATGCAATTACTGATGAGGATCTAGATCAGACTTCCTGCAGCAGTCAATGGGGAATGGGAAAAAAAGCCTATACAACTGACCAAGAAAATGAGTCAGTTTGGAGGGCTCTTAAAATCCAGTCAGCCCTCAGAGGTTATGAGTTCAAAGATTTAAGAATGGGAGACAAACAATTTCATCTTGGTTTGCACTGTGTTTCTTTTACAGTTTGCTTTCCAACTAATTTTAATGACTTCTGGCCTTCTTTTCTTTAAGATTTGACCATTTTCCTCTGCAAACTAGTTACTTTAATAATTAGCTTATTTTAGTTAGGTAAAATTGTAATGCAGGCAAAACTCCCATTTACTTTAAAATTGAGCAACAGCTTTTTGATATTTTTTCCAGAAGATTAGATCAATTTTGGCTCTAGAAATGCACATCTTTTTTTGTTAATTTCTTTTTCAAATCTTCAACATCTGCACAGAACATGGGTGGATCTCCTTCATCGCTTTCAGTATGACTGAAGCTTCTGTTTATATAATTCATTTTGAGGGAAATGGTTCTGGAAAAGCTACACTGAGCTGGTACAAAAAAATAAAATGTTTGATCAGTGTGGGAACAAGACTTCAGATTATGATCATAAAACAGAATAGACACAAAACACTTCCAACAGATACAAAAACACTTTCTCACATCTTCCAAGCATTAAAGAACAGTCATAGCCATTCACCCACAGCAATGAGAGGTGATCTGAGATGCAAAAACAGGCTGGATGAAACAGAAGAAAATGCAGGGACTGCAGGAAAAACTGTTACAGCTCATTCTTTCACTAAAACAGAGAAACAAGTTCTTCTTATTACATGCATTACTCTGCCAGAACTCCCTTCCAAAACCTCAATTGTCATTTCACTCTCAGCCTTTCAATTCACAGCTATTGCTTGGCTGTCAAAAGCAGACTGATTGCCTGGGAGTTCCCCCGAGTAACAGGTATGTGGCTTTACACACTTGTAAGATGACTGTTGTATTAGCAATGTAGCCTGGAAATAACAGAACACCTCACAGAGACATGACTAAATCAGAAGACAAAGATAACAGCAAAATCCTACATTTCCCTATTTCAGTCTCATAGCAGACACATTCTTCTGGGGCTGGTCTCCCCCTCCAAGGATTGGTTATTGGACTCAAATGCTGGGAATTGCAACTCAGTGGATTTTTTTTCATATTTTGAATTATTAACAGCTATTGCATTTATCACATTAGCTGCAGAAAAGCATGCCATAGTTTGCTTTGTTCCCAGGAGAAACTGTTTGGGGGATGGACTTCTTAGATAATGATCTGCAGGCTGGCACGGCCTGTGGTCACGCAGATCAAGCGAGCATGACCAGATGTGTGAGGATACCACTGAACAAACGTGCAGCAGGAGAACAGGACAAGTACAGAACACGCAGGTATCCATTTCTCTTAATTGAAAGGCATATCCGTGAAGGAAAAATACTTTTTGGGCTTGCTGCTCCTGAACTACAATAGAGGGAAATTGGTCACCTCTGTTCATATGTAGAACAACGCTCTCTTACTCTGTATCACTGCCCAGAGTCAAGCAGTATCATGCCTGCTTTTTTTGATTTCCTGATATATTTGCTAGAGCAGGGTCACATTCTTTAGTAGCACTTGATGTCCAGTGCCCCAGGCACACAGTGTTCATCTTTTGCGCAATCAGGATCCTAAATCAGGTTCTTCTGGCAGTTTGGTAAAAAAGAAAGCTTAGAAAAGAAGATGTACAGGTACACAGAGTGGTTTGGATCACATGGGAGTGTGGACGTATCTAAATGGAACACTGGGAAATGAAACATGATAAAAAAAAAACAAAAAATAAAAACAACAAAAACAACAACACAAATACGTAACACATCATACTAGTCACTCTGAGAAGAACTTCACTTCATACATAGGTTGTAGAATATCCACTCTTGGTATTATTGGTATTATTATGTAGCTAGAGCAATATACAAATTTTGGCAGAAGAAAAATGATAAATACCCAGTAGAATTAGAGAAAAAAAATATTAAGTCTGTATATAATATTATGAAAACTACCACTAGAATAAACACTCAATTCTACAGCGGACTCTGTTTTTCAAAAAAAAAAAGAGCTGCTGAAATTGGCAAGGGGTACAAGAAGCCTGAAATACGAACATTATCATGATAGACTTGAACTGCGAAAGCCGTTACCGCTTGGAACAATATAGCTCCAAATGTAATTGATTAGTATTCATTTGATACCTATAAATTTACAATGTCCTCCCATAACACATTCAGACACTCTTACAGGTTTTAAAGCAGGCAGTGCAGCCTAGATGACCGCAGCCGCCTCTCTGACCTCAAAATTACTGAAACGCTAATGAAAATACTCAGAAATGTTTGGAAAGTGGTAACACGGAACATAGAGGATATACTGTTGCCTAGGAGCAGGTCAAAGCTTAAAACAAAACTGAGAACAAAAATTAGTGCACTGCAGTTCTGTATTTCCATGAAGGTTAGGGCTGCAAGAAGCTGAGGGATTTGCCTGGGGACTAGTTGTTCTAGTAAAATTGTTTTCAGGATGTAGTTACAATTATTTGAAAAATTCTTTCATTAGCTTGTAGTAGAAAATAATCTATGCACCTACAATAAGAAAACAAAAACAGGAACATGCAAAACTGCTCACTTGGTCACTTCCTTGAAGGAATTAATAGCTGGCCTCTTAACTATAGTGCCATTATAACCAGACCCGATCTTACCACACAGGGCATGATGAAAAAAGTCCTGAGGGCTAATAATGGTCTTGGGTATGTGGACAAAAAACACAGGGGTAAAAAACACAGATTATATCTATTTAGCAGATGTTAATACATATTAAGAACATAGTATGTTAAGAATAAACAAAAATTGAAAACTGAAATTCCGAAATTTTCAGTTTTCTAGTAAACAAAAAGGCCATCTGCCTTCATTAACTCCCCTCATAGTCTTCACTCACACTTCAGTCTCTGCTTGATTGCTGCATCCTATTACAGTTTCCTGATGTTTAAATTACCTAGCCACATTTTAGACTTTAAGGCTATTTCTGAATAACCTGAAAGCAAAACTATGAACAACTAATCCCTCCTCTTTTGTCCATGAGGATTTCCACATGTATTTTGAAGGTTTTACACGTCTATCTAATTTAGTTATTTCTGGTTGTCCTTCATATTCTGGTGTCCAAGCATGAAACGCTGAAACTCATGTTGTCTAAATGACTCAGTATATTTGAAAACCTCACTTGAACCCCAAAATATTCAAGTTTTCAAATACTTTGACAATCTAACCCAGAGGCTTTGTGTCTTAATTTCCTCAAAGGAAAATGAGAATATTATGTGTATACTAATATGGGAATATTTTCCAGATAGTGCTTCTGTAAAAATTTGCGTGAAACTTGGATATTTATATTTGATGATATACATTTCTAGCAAGGCCAAGATCAACTGCAGAGTCTAAAAATTGGTCTTCAGTACTAGTTGTCATACATGATAGCATCATCTGCTTAAAATCAATCAAAAGGCTGCTTTTTTAAAGAATAAAATTAGCCCTGAAGTTTGTTAAGAATAAAGTTAAGAAACAAATAACAGAGCTGTCAGAAAAGCTTAGAGTCTAATTAAGTTACTGCAAACTGAAGTCACCCAAAGCTGTCGAATGACAGCAGTGAAAGAAAGCAGATAATTGCTATTTACAATTCCACAATCAAGGACAGCTATTTAGCAGACAGAGCTAAAATTTCTCCACAAAATTTTACCAAAAGAAAGCTCCATGAACAATTGTATTTTGATATAGGACACTTCTTTTTTTTTCCCAAAACTCTTTGTAAGTGAAGAGTGTCAGGCAGAAATTACTGTATGAAGAATTTTCCTTCATAGAAAGTTACATTAGTGTTATCCTCCTAAGTGTTCCAAGCTGACCGATTTTACTACTGGAGGCCAGAGTTAAAATCAGGGCGGACTACATACTGCCAAGCTTAAACACTTGATTTTTTTTTTTTTT